>JACCGJ010011416.1:0-25575 GCA_013407085.1 Atriophallophorus winterbourni | reverse complement strand
AGGTGAACACCATGTATATATATATATATATATCGACCGAATGAAAAGCACCCTTAAAATCAGTGGGCTTAGTGGGCTGCCTATAGGCATGGCTATGCTCTAGGGCTTGTTGAAGAGTGAATATATGATCGACACATCCACTACCGAGGTGAAATTCTGCTTGCTCTTCACGAATCTATGATTCTCTGTGTAATGTGAGGCTCCGAAGATATACTGAAGAAAGAAGACGGCTAATGACGGGCATAAGGCTTATTTCCCTGTGATTGGAGCACATCGTTTTTGAAAATAGGTATGATTATAGATTCTTCCCAACTCTGGGGAATAGTTTCCGTGTACCTTACCTGACGAAAAAGGTCAACTAGAGTGCGTAATAGAATATAGATACCGTCCTTGAACAGAACCGGTGACAGTCCATCGGGACCAGCTACCTTGAATCTCGTTATTGACTCAATACAGAACTTGATTTCTGTTTCGCTCGGAGGGGGTAAATCAACTGAAATAGGAGGCAATTGACCCCATGCAGCGTGCCGGCTAAATTGGCCTTGAAAATGTTCCGCTTAAAGAGAAAACCGGAGCTATTTGTTAGTGCAGTACTTCGTGCTGTGGCTAACACCGTGCTAAATTGATTGGCAAGAGGTAGTGAGCTGCATGCTGAAACAGGCTGGAGTCTCGCTGCCATTTCCTGTTCTTTTTTCTTTCTCATATCTGTCTAGGCCTGGGCAACCTGGCAGTATCTCAGCCCACGTGCAGTCTCTGACTGTGCGGCACTTTGCCTGGATCAGGCTTGTGCATTCATACCATACCTTTGTTAGTGATTAAGGTACCATCGTTCTCTGTGATAGTCTCACTAACCCCAATGGTTTTAGAACCTGTAGATCGAATGAGCTGAAACAGCTTTTGAACATTACCCGAATTGCTGGCTACCTCCATTACCTCAAATTTTTGCAGCCACCACGCTTCCCTATCTGATCGAATGCTACGATTGAGCTTATTTCGTTCTGCATTATATGGCGCTAGCTTAGGAGATCCAGTGCTATACGTGGAACTGCCACATGCCGACTCCGCGGCATCATTCATTACTGTTGCAATCGCATTCCACTGCTGTGTGATATTTTCGGACACCGCAGTTAGAAGATTATCTACGCCGAGATCGGCTTGCTGAAATGCCGGATCCGAAAGTTTCACGGAAGTTATGCGCGTATGTATGCATGATGTATGAAAGCACAAGCCTGATCCAGGCAAAGTGCCGCACAGTCAGAGACTACACGTGGGCTAAGATACTGTCAGGTTGCCCAGGCATAGACAGATATGAGGGGGAATAGAAATAGAAATGGTAGTGAGACTACAGCGTATTTCAGCATGCAGCTCACTACCGTTGGCCAATCAATTTAGCACGATGTTAGCCGCACAGCACAAAAGTACCGCACGATTGCACATCCGTGCGCGTAGAGATGACTGTCTTTGGACCAGAGAATTTTAATGTAAATCTTGGTCGAAGAAGCGCGTGATCAGAATCCACGCTAGTTCCAGAAAAAGCGACAGTCCTCAATACAGATTTTTCATCTAGCGCTGATAGCGAAATGGTCGATTTGTGTCCATGGCTGCTTATCTTCAGGCGGACGCCAAGTTGCACACTGCCGCCTTTTATGCCTAAACGAAGTGCTACTAATAAATAGTGTGTGCTGTGCACATAGGTGAAGAAAACGTTCACCATTATCTGCCCGCTGAGCATCGAGACTGAATGAACCACCGAGTTGTGATTTAGTAACATCTGGACGACCAAGTTGAGCATTCATATCCCCAGCGCCGTAACAGTGTACAAAGTTCGTCGTAGAAGATATCTTTGCTGTCATCAGTGCCACTATTAGTGGAAGCATAAGTGGCACCTACGAACAAGCAGCGCTTACTTTGAGTTTGGGAAGTAGTGTTAATAGAAGTAGCTAGTCGGGCGGCACACATCCTGCTATTGACAGGAATAGCGTCAAAAGTGAGCTTCCTGCACGCGAACTCAGAAATATACTTACACCCACTTAGCGCGAGGAGGAAGCAAAAGAGTAACCTGAGCAGCGCAAAAAGTACCTGTTGGGAAGATTATTGTATGGTATGGTATGAAAGCACAAGTCAGAGACCGCACGTGGGCTAAGAAACTGCCAGGTTGCCCAGGCCTAGACAGATATCAGGTAGAAAAATAACAGGAAATGGCAGTGAGACTCCAGCCTGTTTCGGCATGAAGCTCACTACCTCTGGACTGACAGTATCTTAGACCACGTGCAGTCTCTGACTGTGCGGCACTTTGCCTGGATCAGGCTTGTGCTTTCATACCATACCATACCTCTGGCCAATCAATTTAGCACGGTGTTAGCCACAACACGAAATACTGCACGATTGCACATACGTGTTGGAAAGACTTAGTGCACTCAATTCGATTATCGTAGAGGGATCATAAATTCTTGTCTCTGACAAATAAAAAATGTCGATAGACAACGAATCTAAACAGAGCGCAAAAGCAGCTTGATGGCCTGATTGACGCAGCGTTTTAACATTCACGACATTATGCATGCAGATGTGTGCGGTTTTATAAAGTGAGTTTTGGGATTAGGATATGTTAAGCTTGGAAAAGGTTCAGATCGGCCGCTTTTCATACCAGACGCTGAAGGATAAGAAATAAAAAGTGGAGAAGGGGAGGGGACAGTAGATGTGTTTTCGCTTACCCGCCATGCTGTATGCAGCAGGTAAGGCGCGATGGCCGATGCACTACGGAATTTGAGTTGTTTGTGATTGTCATGGCATGAGGTCAATAGCCTACTTTCTGTCATTTCACTGCCCCCATGCGCTGCACATTCTGGTGTGCAACCAGGAGATGCATGGACCATCGCTTGTACAACAATTACGTGAAAATTCATGATCGCATTGCAATTCACTCGATAAGTTTGTTTCGCAAAAGCAACTAAGGCGATTGCGATGTCATACGAACTATATTTTTTGTTTTTTGACCTTGACTCGAGCGCAGTTAAAGCAGTTTACAATATCATTAGCAATCGATATCATCATCATCATCATGAAGCACAAGTCTGGAGCCAGACAAAGTGCCAAGCAATATGAAGCAGGAAAAGCAGATAAGCAAGCGCGTGGAAAAAAGAAAGCAGGCAAGCGGAATAAGCAAAAGCAAATGCACAAAAAACAGCTTGTTTTTGTAGTTTCACTGCATGCGATTTTTTGGTTTTTTTGTTTTGTTTTTCATGTAAAATAATACCGAATAAAAAAATTATGACACAGATAATAAAATACACTGGCGCCACTGACTTCGGTTTGTAGCCATATCGCGTAAGGTTTCCAGCTAACTAATAGGTGGAGCTTTTGGACCCCACCCAGGCAAACGAATACGCCCAACTGAGCCTAGCGCTACGGTGAGTTTCTTCATCCCAACGCGCCACGTCCTGGACTGGCCACACGATCTTTTCTCCCAGCTTCTATCAGGCTCTGCGAATAAGGCGCGGTACGGTAAACGGTGAGTAGGCATTCTTAATACATGTCCCAACCATCGCAAGCATCAGCATTTCTCTCAGTCCGTGGCCACCTGGTCCTAACACCCGCTTGCAGACATCTATATTTGTAACACGATGCTGCCACCGAAAGCGAGCAATTCTACGCAGGCAACGGGTATCAAAAACAGAAAGCCGACGGACATCTTCCGCTCGGATAGACCAGGTTTCGGAGCCATAAATGACTGTAGCACGCACCACTGCGTTGTACACTCGGCCTTTAGTATGGAGTGAAACATCGCGTCGACGCCACAGGTGGCGAAGGTTAGCGAACGCTGCACCCGCTTTGCGAACACGATGTGAGATCTCGTCCTCGACACAACCTCCAGCGGAGATACAACTGCCAAGGTAAACAAAGCTGTCGACCAATTCAAGATTGACATCGCACACAGTTAGGTTTGGAAGAGAGCCGCTCCAATCCTGGGTAAGTGTTTTACACTTGTTAGGCGCAAAGCACATGCCATACCTTGAAGCTTCAAGTGCCAGGCGGTCCAGGGCTTGTTGCATTATATGAGGGTCATCTCCCAGAAGTGCGAGGTCATCGGTATACTCTAGATCGGTCGCTCGCTCACCCGGCAGAAGTTCAACACCTGTGCCCACCAGGCCAGCTAAAGCTTTTCTCAGGACATCGTCGATCGCGAAGTTAAAAAGGAACGGCGAGATAGGGCAGCCCTGCCGCACCCCGCTGGAGATATTGAAAGAGGACGACAATTGTCCGTACGCTCGAACCCTGCCCGAAGTTTGGCAATATAATGCTTTCAAGATCCAAACATACTTCTCGGGCACTCCATGTCTCAGTAGACAGTTCCAAAGACTTTCACGATCGATTGAATCGAATGCCGCTCGGATGTTAAGGAATACCACGATAGTTGGTTTACGAAAAGTGTGGCGTTGCTCCAGTAACTGACGGAGTGTGAAAATTTGATCTATGCACCCTCGGCCGGCACGAAACCCAGTTTGCTCCTCACGGATTTGCTCTTCCCGTTTGGTACTCAATCGGTGAAGCAGAATGGACGCCAGTATTTTAGGAGCTACTGAAATGAGACTGATACCCCGATGATTTTCACAGGAATCGCGCCGTCCCTTTTTGAAAATAGGAGCAATTATTGATTCTCTCCAAGGGATCGGAACGCGTTCCTCAGCCCATATGTTGGCGAACAGCGCTTGAAGTTCGCGAACTAAAGCGAAACCGCCATCTTTGAACAATGACGGAGGCAAAGCATCAGCACCTGATGCCCGATGGCGCTTAAGGCTCCGGACTACACTGTAAATCTCTGATTGAGTCGGAGCCTCAAGAGAAATCGACCATGGGGTACAGTGTTCCGTATTCTCGAAATCAGTGGGTGCAGAAGGCCAGTTAAACTGTGCTTCAAAATGTTCTGCCCATCGCTCCATGCGTCTGTGCATGTTAAAAACTGGCAAACCATCTGCTTCACGTATCAACTCACTGATGCCTGGTCGCCCGCTTCCAGTTGTTCTGATGAGTTGGAACAATTTTCTGAAATTGCCTACAGCTGCCGCAGATTCCATTTCCGTAGCCTTAGAACTCCACCAACTTTCCCTGTCGGTTCTCAAACTGGCAACCAGTTTACGTTTAATAAGCCTTCGTGACGCATCATGTATGCTATCAGCAGAAAGCAACCGACGTTGGTCCATTAATTGGAGAGAATTCGCAGAAACCCAGTGCTGAGCTACACGGGAAGTCAACCCACAACTATCCAACGCGGCTGTTTCCAAGGAGGTTTGAATCCCACTCCATTGGTCATCGATACTATTTTGGGGAACTGTAGACAGATGCAGACTCAAATTGGCCTGAAACCCTCGGAGAACCGGGAGATCGTTAAGCCTAGCAACATTCAACTGCCTTGCAACATTTCTACGTTTCCCACCAAAACGCATCGAGAGCTTAGCACAGACTAACGCATGATCGGACTCTAGACAGGTGCCCCAGTAGGAGCGGCAATCTTGCACACTCCCTCGCCAGGAGTAGCTGATAGCAATATGGTCAATTTGCGTGAACAAGGCCGCCGATGGAGATCTCCAAGTGGAGCAGTGGCGCTTCGAATGGCGGAAGTTAGTGCTGGCAAGGTACAGTCTGTGCTCTGAGCACAAGTTAAGCAATCTTTCGCCGTTGTCATTACGATGACAATCGAGACCAAATCGTCCACCCACGAAATGCTCGTTTAAGGATAGACGGCCAACACGTGCATTCATGTCTCCAGCTAGGACAACGATGTCACTCCTCGATGCAAGTCTAATGAGTTCTTGTAATCTTCCATAAAACTCATCCTTGTCACGTTCAGAGCTACAATTAGTCGGTGCATAGGCAGCAACCACAAACAGGTCGCGGGATTGGTTGCGAAATCGGCCTTTTTTGCACGAACCCTGTAGTCTTACTGCACAAAGGCGACTGTCGACTGGGATCCAGTCTAACAGTGCGACCTCAGCTCGCTCACTCAAGACGATTCCGACACCAGCTTGACCAGATACCATGGCATCGTCATCAGTGGACAAACGTAGATAGTGTGACTTACGTAAGTTCGAAGGGTTAGACAATCGTGTAACTGAGCTAGAGTTATGCATGCGTGTTTCCGACAAACAGCACACATCGACGTCGAGGCTATCAAGCGTGCGAGCCAAGGCTGCCTGCTGTCCGATGCTAGCTAAAGTCCGTACATTAAACGCAGCTAATTTGAATGGTACGCGTGGGCGGAAGAACGCTCTGGAGGCATTCGAAGCAGGCAAAATATTCGAAGTAGCTGAATTTGGAAACCTCGATGAACAAGCTGCACTTCTGTCAGGGCTAACCAAAGAACCACAAAACGGAAAACAGTTATTAAAAAAGTTTGCATGCAGTGTGAGATCATGTAAAGCATTTTGAGCAGAGAGCAAAGAGCTTGAGAGCAGAGAGCGCGAGAGCACGGGATCTGTCATTTTTACCTTTATTTTCATAATTGCTTGTGGGCGTGATACTACCCGGTTGCCCAGGCCGAAGTAGGGGGTTAGCTTAGGGGGCCCCACCCGGAGCCTTTGGCTAAAAAGCCTGAACCACAAGGCAGTGGCTTGAGACTGAGTTTGTCTGACCTCTATCCATCGACCTTCCTGGTATGAGTAGCTCTGCTGGCACCAAAAGGCACCACCCAGTATAGCTCAATGAGTCATGAAGGTACACAAACCATCGCACCACGTTAAGGTCCAGTCTCAGCACAATCGATATGAGACGACGCGTGCTGCAAAACATATGAATACGTGGACCTGTGCGAGAAAAAATCGATGCAAGAAAGCGTGTTAAAAGATATCGCTTACTTTTGCTTGTTCCACAAATCGTTCTCGTTGAACCACCGGGTCATTGAGTTCCGTGTAAGCATTGCAAATCTCTTTGCGCAACATGAACATTTCAAACCGTTCAGTCAGGCCGGGACGCGAACGATGCCATTTGGCAAGGGGACTCATTACAGTTGGATGGCAGCAAAGAAACGTTGGATTGATGCAGTCGGGTTCCAAAAACTCACCGGCAAGCTATAAGTAGGAAAATATGGTAGGCCTGATTTTAAAGTCAAAAATGCAAGCGGACTATACCGCAATTTGAACAGGTCATAAAATTGGTTCCTGGAATAGAAATGCACCAACTCAGCAGTAATTGAACTGTGCGAAACTGAGTGCGTATGATTGATCGCAATGTAACCTCAATGGAAAGATCATTCGCAGATTGATTGTGCCAATATGTATGGATGTATGAAAGCACAGGCCTGACCCGGACAGGGTGCTGCACAGTCATTGACTGTAGGTGGGCTAAGATACTGTCAAGTTGTCCAGGCCTAGACAGATATGAAAAAAATAGAAATGACAGTAAGCCACCAGTGTGTTTCCAGATGCAGCGTACTACAAGTGGCCTGTCAATTTAGCATGGTGTTAGCTGCATCGAACAAAAGTAATGAACGATTACACATTCATGTGCCAATATTGGCATCGAAGTATAATTTTGTTGAACATATTTCCATTTTTTTCAAGCCCAAATGAATATAAGCTCCCCCAGATGACGGAACACAACTAGAAACCGTTTGTAGTTTAAATGCAGGGGATGATAGCATTATTCAAAGTGGCCACTTCCATTGATTTAATCGGTTGATTGCGATACACTGTGTGGATTGGTGATCCAAACTGGCCTTCACAGTCTAATAGAAAGAAATTGAATAAAAATACAGCATTTTATATTGTTGTTATGCACAAGCATATAAAGAGCAAGGAACAAAATGACATTGTGCGTGGATAGCGAACAGTGTGTTCCATGTCATGGATGTGCAATCAGGCAGCATTTCTGTGCTGTACGGATAACATCGTGCTAAATTGATTGGCCAACAATAGTGAGCTGCATGTTAAAACACGCAGGAGTCTCACTACCATTTCCTGTTGCTTTTTCTTCCACATATCTGTCTAGGCCTGGGCAACCTGACATTATCTTAGTCTCTGACAGTGCGGCACTTTGCCTGGATCAGGCTTATGCTTTCATACATACATACAAACATACATACATACCATTTCTATTTCCTTTCTCATATCTGTCCAGGTCTGGGCAACCTGGCTGTATCTTAGCACACGTGCTGTCTTTCACTGTGCGACACTTCGCCTGGATCGTGCTTGTGCTTTCATACAATATCTGTACACAGAAGATTTTTTACGTAGGAATAATAAAAATGATTCAAGCAGTTTTCGTGTTATAATTCAAACACGTTACATGCTCACATGAAGTGAGACTGTCGGGGCTGTTATTGCTGGCACGCTGTCAGGTTCGAAGAAAGATTTTCGTAAGAATAATAAGAGAAGAGGTCTGCTCCAATAATAGCGACGTATAATTAAAAATGTGTGCGCAGATAAGTTAAAATACCTTATCGCTAGTAAAATGTAATTGGTTACAAGGTACATATTACACAGTAAACCCCAAAATACCTTGTCTAAAAGTCTGGCGGTGGTCTTTGGCTCGGGACACTCGACACCATGTTGCGCGCATAGCTTGACGAAGAACTCGTTAGCTTCAGGACTATCCAATTTTTCGGTTGGAGGAAGAGCCGTCTTGAGTTTCTCCGCTAGCCCATCATATAAGTCGATTCGCTTGAAAGGGGGCGTAAAATCGATTTCCAACGGTTCACCTTCAGAACCTTCCGGGTGATAAGTGAACTTGTACGATCCGAAAAGATGTTTTACGAGACCTATTAGGAAAAAATGTGAATTGAAATACAGAGCTGCGGAACAAGACGAGCAACCAAATGTAGCAAGTCTGAAGGCTCCGTTTGTGACTATTATTATATTATATTTGCACAATCTGATACAGATATAGTGCCGTTCAACATAAACAATGAGATGTACAAAGCGAGAAGGGGGTACAAAGCGTTGTCATCAGCATCGTTGAACGTAGGCATGATACTACCCGGTTGCCTACACCGAAGTAGGGCAAGTTTGTGACTACAAAATGCGTAACACACAAGATAGGTTGTGGAGTTTTAGTATTGGGCAAACACTTGACCGATGACCCACGCGTGATGTGCAATGAAATGTAAGCAATCTTTCTGGCTTTGCTAATATAATCCGAAGCTCCCAGTAAGAAGAACCACCTCCTGTTTTTCATTTCAAGTTTACGCAGTCAACCGCGTTTTATAATAATGTGCGATTACTGGCTCGTGAAAAATTCCGTGTTTGTCAAACTTTGTAAGTGAAAAATTTGTATTGACAAGAGGCGGTCAAAGTTAACGGAGTTATCATCATCGGCAGCATTACACCGCAAACAAGTATCAAGTGTTTAACTGACATACAACCACGACATAGTAAAATATTCTAAAAGATATGGGGGAAAGGCGGGACCAAAAAGTTACTGTAACTATAAAAGATTAGGCACAGACAGACTTGGATGAGGTGCATACACCTCGAATCAAACAATAATTCAAGCAAGTGTTGTGAACGAGTAGAGTGACATCAGCACGACAGCTTTCTTGCGGCTTTCACTGCCAAGTATAATAACAAGCTTTTCTCGACACTTCACTTGACAGCAGACAAGATTAATGAAGGATTCCAAGAAGAGGTCTTCAATAAGACCGCCACTGAATACGATTTTGAGCCATATCACTGAGGGTAAGCCAATGCGACTCCAACCTGGGAAACGGGTCGCACATCAACAGCTAGATTAAAAGTTAAAGCCTTCATTTGCTTGAGCCAAGCCACCCTCACAACGACGCCATTCTGAGTTAGGAGTGGTAAGAGTTGTTACAGTCTGTAAATTTATGAAAATAGACAACGCCTCGCATGGGCCACAAAGCTTCAAGAATGCGTAATTTCGAGGATTTTAACGTATAAATGATCAATCAATTATCGCTACCACAGTAAATATGTGATCGACGAAAACCATACCTGAAAGCATATCTTCAGTTATTTTCATAACATCTTCATAATCTGCGTAAGCCATATAAAATTCGCAAATTGAAAATTCAGGATTGTGGGTTAAATCAATTCCTTCATTGCGAAACACGCGACCGATTTCATAAACGCGACTCAGACCACCAACAACGAGCATCTTCAGGTACAACTCTGGTGCCACCCGCATGTACAAATTCATACTCAATTCATTGTGGTACGTGACAAAAGGTCTTGCTGTCGCCCCGCCAGGAAGCATATTCAGAATTGGTGTTTCAACCTGTAAGAAGAAACCAATTTGTGGAACGGTTGTTTGCATGTCTAAATAATGTACACGAATTAACGAGACTGGACAAGCCAGACAAAGTGCCGCGCATCTATAGAATCTACGTGAGTTAAGATATGGTCAGGCTGCCCGGACCTTGAGATATATAAGAGATAATGGTAATGGGGCTGTAGTGTTTATTTGCGCGGAGCTCATAACCATGACAATTCAATTTCGTTGGGCGTTGCCTGTGTTGTATGATGGAACTACTGCTTGCATCAATGAAAATAAAAAATAATGTTTTATTCGATCGCTGGAAGAGTATGAAAACGGTCAATCATCATGGCATAAACTTAATGATATAAAACGTTGCAGATACTAGATTCATGACCGAGTACGTAGAATTCAACGCGAGAAAACGTATCTTTCTGGACATTTACTCGATTTCAAATATAACCGCGGTAGCACGTACAAAGAAAGGTGTCCATATTTCGTTACTTGCCACACCAAAGTGTAAAATGGGTAGTAGTTTTTTCATTTCGAGTGGTTAGTGCCCAAAGTTTGTCATAGCCGGGGGTGGCAGTGGGGATAAGCTCCCACCGTGTATAAAATAGCCTCTGACAACCAAGTCCAGCTTCTGGTCTGCACGAGTGGCTCCCCGAGCCCGGTGGAACTGCTTTTACCATCAGAAGGGGCGAGGGCGAGTGACTGGCGCCTGAAAACCAGTTTGCTTCGGGCAGATGTAGCTCGTTAGCCTGGGAGGGCATTTCATCTAAGGGAAGGAAAACCCTGATTTTAAACCTCCGCTGCCTTGCGGGATACCCGATCGTGAGAACGGCTTCGGGAGAAAACCCTAAGGAAAAATCTGAAACAGAGTCAGGCAGACGGTTAGTTGGTGCATACCACTTCTTTCTGGCAACTCCCTGCTGCCTTGCAGGTTGCACTTGGTTGTGCAAAGGCTAGATAAGCTGACTCGAAAAAACGCCGAGTGGTGCTGGGGACGTCGCTTTGTACCCAAGTTCCCAAGAATCTTCATTGAAGCAGACTCATCCTCCAGGAGGAGATAGTCGCACAAAAGTAAAGTAAAGTTAGCACCCACATGTCCAGTGCCTGATTTTGACTTTATTAGCACAAAACTGTAAAACATTTCAAATACATTTATCACGGTGTTTGTTGCACAACAAAAAAGTACTGCGCGATTGCACATCCGTGCACAACAGAATAGAAGTACTGCACGGCTTGATAAAAGAAAATAAATGTCTAGACTTGTGCATCCTGTGACAACAACATGAGATGAAGATACATGAACACCGAATATGAATAGAAAAACAATAAGTAATACTTGAAAGCCACGATTCAATAGGGTTTGTACAATAAAACACAATGATGCCCGATCAAGCACTGAAGTAGTAATAGTGTGTGCCGCAGTTCTAATATCCGTCGAAGAGTAAAAATGTGGTCGACACAGCCTCTGCCAGGCCGGAAGCCAGCTTGCTGCTCACGGGTCTGTGATTCCCTATGCGATGTTAATCTTCGAAGACATATGGACGCTAATAATCTCGTAATGATGGGAGTGAGACTTATCCCACGGTGATTAGAGCATGAGCTTCGCACACCTTTTTTAAATATAGGTATGATAACTGATTCGCCCCAACTCGGAGGGACGGATTCTGACATCCACACTTCACGGAGGAGATCTCCTAATGTGCTGATTAGGACTTGGCCACCTTCTTTGAACAAAACAGGCGGTATGTCATCGGGGCCAGCAGCTTTGAATCGTTTCATGGATTCGATACATGCTTTAATTTCTAAATCATTAGGGGATCTACGCTAACAGGCCAAGGATCACACTGCCTCAAGTGAGGGAATGATTCTGTTGCAGGCGACCAGCTGAATTGTTCTTCAAAATGTTCGGCCCAGCGTGACAGGCGGCGATTCTTATTAGTGATAAGAGTACCGTCTAATTCCGCTATAGTCTCACTCACTCCTTGTTTCGTAGGCCCAGTCGATCGAATAAGTTGGAAGAGTTTTCGCACGTTACCCGCATTATTTGCTATTTCCATTTCTTCTACCTTATTTAGCCACCACCTTTCTCTGTCTAGTCTTAAGCTCCGTTTAAGTTCATTCCTCACGCGTCTACGCTCTGTATTGTGTCCAGGACCATGAGGTATTTCGCGTCGCTGGTGAAGAATTTCTAAGGAGCGCTGTGAAATCCAGTGGGACTTTTGGGTTGGTTGTGCAGTCTCACAGGCTGTTATTGCGGCGGCTCGCATAATCCCTGCAATTTTGTTCCACCTTTCATCGGTAGTTGCATACTGGGCAACTGGGAGTGAGTTACTCAAGGTGGTCCTATAAATGTCTTGAACTGCAGGCTGAAAGAATTTTTCGACAGCAATGCGTTTCCCATTCGAGGGCTTCGCACCGGAGAACTTTAACGAGAACCTACATCGCACAAGAGCATGATCTGAATCTACGCAGGTATTCCAAAAAGAGCGGCAGTCCTCAATGCAACCTCTCCAGCGAGCACTTATGGCGATATGGTCGATTTGGGCCGAAGGTTGGCTTCCATCCGGCGAGCGCCATGTGGCACATTGACATCTTTTATGGCGAAAGGAGGTGCTGCTAATGAATAATCGAGATTGTGCACAGAATTGTATAAACCGTTCACCATTATCTGTGCGTTGGCTTTCAAGACCAAACATGCCACCTAATTGTGATTCAGATGTATCTAAGCGACCTAGTCTGGCATTCATATCTCCTGCTAAGACAACAATATCGGAGCTTTTTGCACGTCGCAAAAGAGCATAAAGATCGTCGTAGAAGGCGTTCTTCTCGTCGTCGGAATTGGTGTTAGTTGGAGCGTAAGTTGCTACAATAAACAAGCATCTCTGATTAGAAGATTTTGAGTTTGGTCTAATATTAGTGGCTAGTCTAACTGCGCACATCCTGCTATTACAAGGAATCCAATCGATTAGACAGGATTCGGCGCGCGAATTCAGCACTATACCAACACCCGCCTGTCCTGAAAGGGCAGCTACAGAATCACCAGAGCAGCGCAAAAGGTAACGAGTTGAAAGGTTTGGGGCAGTAAGTTCGGTAATTATAGACGGATCATATAAGCGCGTTTCCGATAAACAGCAAACATCAATAGATAGACTATCTAAGGTAAGAGCCAGTGCAGCTTGCTGGCCTATTTGTCTCAGAGTCCTGACATTCATGGCTCCGATGTGAGCAGAGGTCCGTGGTTTAAGAAAGTGATCTGTAGATTCGCGAACAGAAAATGTTCCAACATGTTCAGCGCGGTCTTTTCTAAAGCTGGGATTGACAGACGGAGAGTTGTTAAGAGTGGATGGGGAGGGGAAGGGTCGGAAACAGTTTGAAGAGTAGGGCCAGCAGTAGCTTGTTTTCGCTTACCCGCCCTGCTGTATGCAGCAGGTAAGGCGACCCTGTTTATCGTGCGCGACGGCCGATGCACTATGGAGTTGGTTTTCGTAGTAAAGTCATGGTCATGGTTGTATGCGGGCTGGGATACTGCCAGGTCGCCCATGCCTAGACAGGAGAACAATTAGGGTTCTCGACCAAAGCCTTTGGCTAAAAAGCCTGACCCACAAGGCAGCGGGTTAGGTTGAGACCGTGTTCGTCTGACCTCTATCCATTGACCTTCCTGGTATGAGTGACTCTGAAGGTGCTCGGAGAGCACCACCCAGCATAGCTCAATGGGTCATAGAGGTACACAAACCATCGCACCACGTTAAGGTCCAGTCTCAGCGCGATGGAAGCACTGAAGACTCATAAAATGGCTCATGTATTGTGATGCGTGGGATGTGAGGACAGCAAAACTTGAAATAAGAACTTGTTCTACGCGGCAACTACTAGGCAATCAAAAATGCAAAATTCAGCAATTTATTTTATTTGTTATAGGAACGATTTTCTACATTCGTTGATGGCATTTAGATTAGAAAGCAAATGCCTTTCAAAGCAGGGGAAATGGGCTTGGTGCGTTCTGAAAAAGAACCCCAAGGCGATGGAAACAATGCATTTAGAATTATGTTAAGCGGTCAGTTTATGATATGGCACGGCAGGATGGAAACAAATAAGCAGTGTAGATGTCTTTTGATCGATATGGACCATAGATATGCATCGCGATCGATTGATTACTCCACAAGCCACAGCTTGCAAAATAAGAAACAGAAGGATGACCCCGATTACTCATTTAATAGTTGGATAGAGATCTTATGCATCGATGTATCAAAGTAGCTTATAATTATGTCATGTTATGACCTATTTCTATGAATAAAATACAATCAAAATTAGTCAATCTGCAATAGTTGCAAAATTTAATACAATAAAAAGCATTTCGCATCCTATTGTTCAGGACAGGTATTCCATAATAACTACGCATAGTTGCCAAAACATGTTCATTAACCAATATGATTTCTAATGGATGCCATTATAGCCGACGGCTTGATAGCGTTTCGATTTGCAAACGCGTCTAATGTTTCCCCTGTGTATAGTATATTTGCAGAATTCCCTGAGTGGAAGGGAAAACATTGCTCAAGAGTGTGATTCTTATAATCGATCACACAAAAATAAAAAATAGAGTTTAGTGCAGCATCGGAAACGTCAATATGAAGTGAATTGAAAATAGCCTCACCTCCAAAAAACCCATACTATCCAAGAATGATCGAATGTAATTTATAATACGTGCCCGAGTAACAAATCGCTTTCTAACGTAATCGTTCATCAATAGATCCAAATAACGTTGCCGATACCGGGTTTCCTTATCCTTTACACCGTAATGTAGATGAGGCAGCTGGTAAAGACATGGAGAAAGGAGGACCATTTTCTTCGGCAATATGCTCAACTCTCCAAGTTTGGACTTTCCTGCAAATACATAAAAAGAATAAAACTAACCTGGTTTTCCAATACACCCTACAATATCACCCATCTTGAGTAGTTCGTTTATAGATTGAAATTCATCTGGGTTTTCATATTCGCGGAGATTAGCCAAAACTTGAAGATGATTCTCATCAGACTGTATGTCATAGAAAATAAGCTTTGTGCCAGATTGACGTTTTGCGTGAATGCGCCCTGAAGCTCAACGAAAATTATCCGACTAACCAGCGACACTGACGGAAACATCATCTAAGTGCTGACCGGGTTCGAGATAAGAATATTGTTCGATAAACTTTCCCAATGATATTGATACATGAAATTTATGTGGATAAGGTGTTTTGTTTTCTTTATACAAGTTAGCAATCGTTGACTTTCTGAGTTCATGATAACACTATGAATAAATTAACGTAAAAGCAAAATTACAATGGCATCTGCTTCGTCATTCTGGGTATTCCCATCAGTTTTACTTTTATCAGGAGTATTGGCATTAACGTTAATATTCGTCATTATCTTTGCAAACTTCCTAGGATGTATTGCAACTAGCTCTACAGATTTAAGTAGGCAACGTATTAGCATACACGCTACACAAGCGGCCTTCAAATTAAAAAGTGCACTCCACAAGAGTTCAACACACTGAATAATTCGAGGCGATTTGTTCAGTTCAGTTCAGTTGCACAGGACAGTAAGTGGCAAACAAGCCAATCGAGCTCCAGAATTTTTTTTGGCGGAAAGCTGCAGAGAAGAAACCACCACTGCCAAAGCTGTAGTGAACTGCTTCCACTTTGTAACTTCGTATTTTGTACATGCAATTTTGTCTTTGTATAGTTATTCGTTTTTGGCCATTTGAACTTCATCTGTATCAATGCTTTGTCTAGACTTTTCGGCGGTAAATAACAATTTTCGAACTTGGGACTTGTCTTATGGGTTTAATGGTTAATGGTTCTTTTCCTGGTTTCGAAGAACTTGCTGCATTACTCCCGCCGGATTTGTGATTAACGGATTCCTCCAACATTTTTAACGGCTTTCCCCTTGCACCTTGGATTCCATTCTTTTCTGGATTTTCTTCTTGTGGATTACTTTCGCTATCGTTGGACCGGTACGGATCCTTTTCCATTGGACATTCGCTCTTTTGGTCTTTTTTTAGAGTGAGTTTCTTCTTTTCAAATTTGTCGCCCATTTTTTTTGTGTTAGTTGCTATACGATATGTTTTGGTCCACTACAGAATTGGTGAGCCCGACTACTATATAATTGGTAAGCCGACTACCCACATAATATTGGTGAGCTCCGTTCGACTCCCTGACAAACTGCAATTTTCTCATTTCTTACGAGAAATTCGTATTTTGTAAATTTTTTTTGGCTTAGTTTTCGGAATACCACTTAAACCCCCCCATGAGCGATTCCTTTGTAGTAAAAGATCATAACCCACAATCACAGTATAATTTTCGGGTGTTCATCTACCAAGTTTTTTTGGTGATCTAACCCCCTTTTATGGTTTGGACTCCAATCGAAGCCACTTATTCGTGTAGTTATAACAACCACGGATCCAGTCTATTATGTTTTCTCACGTGGTGCGTCTACTCCCACTCGAGGTAGCCGAAGAAGTCAGTGAATTAATTCATTCCATGCCCGAGGATGATCTATACAAAAAGTTGAAATCCGCACTGATAGACCGAGTTGGTATCTCTGAGCAACGAAAACTCGACACCCTATTCTCGCAGATGCAGCTTGGCGATAGAAAGCCCTCTCAATTACTTCGCCATATGAAAGAGCTACTCGGCGGTAGAAAAATGGACGAAAGTATTTTTAAACAGTTGTGGATAAAGAATCTCCCATCTGACACACGCCAAGTTCTAGCGGGTTTGAACACCTATGTGCCAATAGACGAGCTTGCGCAAGCAGCGGATAAGATGATTGAAGCTGAAAAGAACGACCAAATTACAGAGGTTTCTGCACACAGCACCCCTCAATGTTCTTGTACAGAGTTGAAAGAACTTATGGCCCATTTGACGCTCGTGGTAAAGTCACTTTTATCGAAACCTCGCAACCGACTTCACTCATTTTCTAACTCTAGATCCTCGAGACATCCGCGCTTGTGTTGGTATCACAGACGATATGGGGATAAAGCCTCTAAGTGCGCTCCCCCATGCAATTTTGCTCAAAAAACGTCAAACTTTCGGGCCAGCCAGTAACGGCGACGACTGTAGCCGGCCCATCAAGCCCGAGTCGCCTATTCTATGTCACAGACAAATCGAGTGGTCTGCGCTTTCTAGTCGATACTGGCGCTGAAATTAGCGTCATACCTCCAACATCCAACACCTCCAAACCGTCGTCCTACACTCTTCAGGCGGCAAATGGCACTCGTATTAACACTTACGGCCAACGCCTGCTAACCCTCAACTTAGGACTAAGACGCAGTTTTCCCTGGGTGTTTCTTATCGCGGAGGTTAATTGCCCAATAATCGGCATCGACTTTCTGTCTCACTTCGGTCTAACTGTCGAAGTAAAACAGCGGAGATTAGTAGATACGAAAACCTCTTTACAGGTCTCAGGTATCACTACTAAAGCCATTTCCTCCGGCATCAAAGCTGTCACTCCAGAAACTTCGACTTTTTGTGCTATACTGCATGAATTCCCATCCGTCATGCAGCCCCCAAGACCGACAGACAAAGTGACACACTCCGTGAAACATCACATTGTCACTAGCGGACCACCAGTCTCCTTCAGACCTAGGCGATTTCACCCGTCGAAACTCAAGATCGCAAGAGCCGAATTTGAGCATATGCTAGAGCTTAGGATCATCCGTCCCTCTTCCAGCTCCTGGTCGTCACCACTTCATATGGTTCCCAAGAAGACCTCAGATGACTGGAGGCCATGTGGCGACTATCGTGCTCTCAACAATCGAACGGTCCCCGACAGATATCCGGTGCCACACATTCACGATTTCTCTTTGAATCTTTGTGCCACGACGATACTTACTAAGCTTGATCTCGTCCGTGCTTATTATCACATCCCTGTAGCCGAGGAAGACATACCCAAAACGGCAGTCACAACTCCTTTCGGCTTATACGAATTCACTCGGATGCCCTTTGGCCTGAGAAACGCTGCACAAACCTTCCAACGTTTCATCGACGAAGTCTTGCGAGGCTTGCCGTTTGCCTATGCATACATCGACGACGTCTTGATTGCCAGCAACTCTCCAGAGGAGCATGTCGAGCACATCCGTCTCGTTTTAGAGCGTTTCGTTAACTACGGGATAAAGATCAACCCAAGTAAATGCATTTTCGGCACAGATTCACTGGACTTCCTCGGTCATCGCCTTACTCGATCTGGTATCACACCTCTTCCTGAGAAATGCCAGGCGATTTCCGACTTTCCTGTCCCCACAACGGTAACCAGTTGCGCCGCTTTATCGGCATGATCAACTTTTACCGTCGCTTTATTCCAAACTGCGCAAAGATCATTGCACCGCTGACCGATTTGCTCGACTCCAAATCAAAATCACTACAGCTTTCGTCAGAGGCACTTGAAGCTTTCGCCGCATCCAAAAAAGCTCTTTGCAGTGCCACAAACTCTCATTCATTGATCCGGAACCGACCTTTCCTTTGTCATTGACGACCGATGCCTCCAATTCGGCTGTTGGAGCTGTTTTACAACAACACCACAAGAACACAGTCCGTCCACTGGCATTTTTCTCGCAAAAGCTCAATCCGGCACAAACTCGCTACAGCACATTCGGCCGTGAATTACTTGCGATATATTTGGCCATACGGCATTTCCGTCATTTACTGGAAGGTTCGTGACTTCATTATCTTTACGGATCACAAACCATTGACTTTTGCTCTGCAGTCTAAACTTGATCGTCATTCGCCACGCGAGATTCGACACTTAGATTACATCTCTCAGTTCTCTACCGATATTCGTTATGTCAAAGGAGATGCTAACTTGGTCGACGATGCTTTATAAAGACCTGACATTTCTGTTTTGTCTACAGGCACACCATTTGATCTCTCCCTTTTGACTAACCATCAAGCCGAGATTGATAAAACCGAACTCGCGAAGTGTCGATCCCTGGATTTGCAGCAAATTCAGTTACCAAACGCCGATGCCTCGTTGACGTGCGATATCTCGACAGGGAAACCTAGACCTCTTGTCCCTCTTTCTCTGCGACGTGCCATTTTCGATCATTTTCATTCGATGTCTCATCCTGGAAAGCGTGCCACCGTGAGGCTAATCGCAGATCGTTTTGTTTGGCCGTCCATGAATAAGGATATACGAAATTGGGTCCAGCATTGCATTCCTTGTCAAAAGAACAAGATATCTCGACATACCTTCACACCTTACGTTCCATTTAGGCATCCCAACTGTCGATTCTCTCATGTGCATCTTGATCTCGTCGGTCCTATGCCATCATCGAACGGATACTCATTCATCCTAACGGCGATTGATCGCTTTACTCGATGGCCGATTGCTGTTCCGATCAAAGACACATGTTCAGAGACTGTAGCACGCGCCTTCGTCGAACATTGGATTGCCAATTTTGGCACACCATCTGTCATCACAACCGACCGTGGCGCTCAGTTTCAATCGACTTTGTTCCGAGATTTGACGCGACTCCTTGGCTGTCAGCACATACGAACCACCGCCTACCACCCTAACTCGAACGGATTGGTTGAACGCTTCCATCGGCAGCTTAAAGCCTCTTTAGCTTGAGAGCCTGATCCTAATAAATGGACTGAGAATTTGCCACTTGTTCTTCTTGGAATACGTTCCGCTATCAAAGAAGACATGCAGTGCTCAGCCGCAGAGTTAGTTTTTGGTACCGCCTTGTGTCTTCCTGGTGAACTCGTTGTGCCCTGCCAGTCACTACCTCCGGCGTCAGATTACATTTCTCGCTTACGCACGTTCATGTCCAAGTTGGACTTTACGCCTCCTCGTCAGCGCATTATCCACCAACAAAAATCACCTCATCTTGATACGTGTGATTTTGTTTTTGTGCGACGCGACTCTGTTTGTAAACCTCTTCAGCCATCCTATCACGGACCTCACAGAGTTATCGAGCGTAAACCCAAGTTCTTCGTTTTGGATATGAATGGTCGACGTGACAAAGTTTCTATTGACCGCTTAAAACCCGCTTTTGTCGAGCTTAAGCCGCAATCTCCACCAAGCATCACTACGCCTCACGCACAACTCCCTGATAATCCTCATGTGCCAACCTCCATCCATGTTCATCCTAATTCCCCGGTCCCTCCTACCCCCGTTCAAACCCGAACCGGTAGACATGTGCATTGGCCCAAACGCCTTGCTGATTACGTGACCTTATGAACATTTCGAGCGTATGTTACCCTTCATTCAAGCCTAACTAACGCTCTGGTGGGGGAGTATTGTAGTGACCTACTTTCCTTTCTACCTTAGCATTTTGTACATACACTTTTTGGCCTTGTATGATTATTCATTTTTTGGCCATGTACACTTCATCTGTATCAATGCTTGTACATTATACTTTTTGGCGGTCAATACAATTTCGAACTCGGACTCTGTCTTCTTCCGTGGTTGTGAAGTCTGTGTGCGCCACTTTGTGCTGGAACTGTGATTAACGGAATCTCCAACATTTTAGCGCTTTCTGCACCTTGGATTCCAATTCCTGGATTTTCCTGTGTGGATTACTTCGCTATCGTTGGACGTTACGGATCTTCATTTGGACATTTGCTTTCTTGGTCTTTTAGTGAGTTCGTTCCATTTTTGCCATTTTGTGTGTAGTGCTAGACTTATATTTTTGGTCCACTACAAATTCAGTTCAGTTGCAGAGGAGAGTAAGTGGCTAACGAGCCAATCGAGCGTCCAGAATTTCTTCCGTTGGAAAGCTGTAGAGAAGCGACCGCCACTGTCGACGCGTTTTTTCTTATTGTGATTTGGATATCCTCGACGATCGCGACGCCAACGGATTATCGTGGTTGTATTTCGGAAGCACCCCGTTATGAATGATGCTGGAAAAATAAAAATCAATTTCTCTTCACCAGTACGGTAGAAGGTCAGCTAAAGAAGAGTTGTATTTTAAAAAAACAGAACTCTAGCATTTACTCACTCACCAGACAACGCATAGAAATTAGGGGGAAAAAGCTTACCTCAGATGAGGTTCTAACCGTTCTTAAAACTTGCGACAGAACTGTAGGATATAAGTTCTTCTGGAAGCCGGTTCCAGAAATTTACCAACCTGAGGCTAAAAAAGTTTATCCGGGAGTGTACTATACATCGCTCCTTAGTAAGTTTGAGTGAATGTCCGCGGGTACATAACACGAAACTTAAGGCAGACAAGTCAGTCGTGACAACGCCACTTAACCACTTCAAGATCTTAAAGGTTTCAATTAAGTCACTTTTCGAACGACGGCGCGTAAGTGAGAAGACACGTGGAACTTCTGGCGTGCAGCGTAGAGTTTTCCTCGCTGACCATCTATCATGTGAGTTGCGAGACGCTGTGCGCCTACAAGTCGAACGATGTCCTTCTTGTAGTAACGGCACCACGCCTGGAAACAATATTCTAAATGCGGCCGAACTAATGCCTTGTAAAGGGGCACGAATACATCGTGTCTTCTGCTGGATATCACGGATCTCAGCCGAATGATCACTTTGCGAGCACGTTGAGATGCAGCGGCGCATTGGTCCTCCCATTTGAAGTCAGTCCTAACTAGTACTCCCAAATCCTTTACACGCTGTGCGGCGTTAACAGTGAGAGAATTATCTGACACCTGGACTGAAATCTCATTAACCAGTGCTGACAAGAGTTGGCTCTTATTAAGTTTTAGTGGGGGGTCCCACTGGTATGACCAGTTTATGACACGTTCAATGTCGTGCATAAAGGTATCTTCATTCGTTGATCCGATGAATTTCACATCATCCGCGAAAATGAAGCATGGGCACTTTAATGCAGAGGACAACTCATCGATGAAAAACAGGAATAGAAGAGGACCGAGTACCGACCCCTGGGGTACCCCACTGATCACGTCGGTTTGATTCGACAGCGTAGATGCTACCCTAACTCGGAATGTCCTACCTGTAAAAAAGGCCTTTATCCAAGCAAGTAGACTACCCTGTATGCCTTTTGCTGCTAGCTTAATCTCTAGAAGGTGGTTCATTTCATTTCAGCTGCACAGGACAGTATTTGCCTAACGAGCCAATCTTTTGATGGAAAGCTGTCAAGAAATAACCAACACTACCAAAGCGATTTTTCTCATTGTCCGTTGAAAATGATCGATGTTCGCGACGCCAATAGATTATTTTATAAAGGTTCAGTCCATTTCAGTTCAGTTGGCTCAGGACTCTAAATGGCTGATAAGCCAATCGAACGTCCAGAATTTCTGTCGGTGGAAAGATTCAAAGGAGCGCTCACCACTGCCAAAGTTGGTTATTTGTTCTTTGGTATCCTCGTCGGATTTGACGATATATCTGGTGTTATACTGGCTGTCGCAGGTATTTGTAGTTGCTACTGTAAAAATCAGAAGAGGATTCTCTTTATCAAGCAGGCGAGCGATTAGCTAGAAAAATTAAGCGTACATTCAAAACATGACATTCAAAACGCGACATAATATAATTGTATTATTGTGCATCTTTTCATGCCACGAGGCATCCAAACCAATTCAGAACGCACATAATGAGATGCACACGATTAGTTCCTCAGGAAACTTATTCCAAACGCTTACCACGTTTTCATTAAAGAAGTGCTGCCTAAGATTCAGACGAGTGTGATTTTTCGTGAGATTCATTGTATACCCTCTGGTTAAAAGGTTAATCGCTCGAGAGAACATGTTTTGTCAATCAAGTTCATTCAGTCCGACCACAGTTAACACCTGAAGGCCTGCAGTAGATAGTGAGTATTGGATCGTCAGGCTGCGTGTGTTATTTTCGCATACAATATTGACTCCAAAGCAACCACAGAAAAACGAGGGCCGTGTGTGTAAAAAGAGTGCACTTTTGTTATTTTGTGTAGAACATGTACTGTAGAAGATAGTGAGAAATAAATCGTTGGGCTGTTTGTTCCCGTTATACCCGCATACAATATTGAATACGAGGCAACCGAAGAAGATCGATGACCGCTTGGAGAAGGAATATATTGTTATTATTGTATGTGCTGACTATGTACAAGTAGTATTTAATAAATGAATAATGTTTACTGGGATAATGAACAGAAATCCATGAATTGTAAGTGATGAATATAAAAAGTCAATCGATAGATCAACGTAGGGCTATCGTTAATCGAAATGGAACGATAGAGTCTAAGTTCACAAATTAATATGTTACATAACTTAGGAATGTACAAATCAATACAAAACTTCGAACTTGAGCGCTGGAAGGTTCAGAAGGCGATTGATATCTGCTAAAGTAGTTAGCGTGTGTTTTCTCGATCAGTGGACAGTTAGAAATTGTGTATAAATAGACACCGAGACGTTTCAAACTATAATAAAATGGGTCATCTGTTAAAATAGTCCGTCAGCTTTTTCAGCCATATGACTCTACGGTCTGAGCGTGTTTGACGCCATTAATGGGGGTTTGGTAAAAACTAATTTTGATTATTCGTGTTACTGAGTCGGTTGAACTGACGGTAGGAATCGTGAGTGGGAATAGTGAAAACACGGATTTTAAGGTCATTAGAATTTGAGAGAAATACCGGTTTTTAGGACAGGAAAGAAGAATCGACAAAGGCGGATTTAAAGGATTGATGCTAACTGTATCTTGCACACCATTTTGTCGATGACAAAATATTTAGATTGTCTGGAAATCACCTCGAATGGCCTCGTGTATGGAGATTGGAGGGTTTGTGAACTTGATCGCTTTTGAGAAAAACGAAAGCACACGTCTTCAAATCACTTGAGACATAGACGCTATGAGTGTGTCCGAGTTGGAAGAGCACGTAATTAACACATAATTATACTAGGGCGGTAGACGTAATTTGGGATGTTGACGTACACATATACATTGGAGGAAGCTATGAGCTCACCAGGAAAACGAAGAGTGGTGTCATATACCAACTCTGCTGTTGGACATCGAAAATCATTTATAGGGGTACGATTACCGAGGAAAATCAAGTGTAAGTTTCCTGACCATTTCTTTGTCTGTCCGTTTGACATAAAGGCGGCTTCCAGTTGACGATAAAATCACTCCACTAGACCATTAGCGTAAGGGTGATACGCACTATTCTTAATGTAGTTTGCTCTCACCAACTTATTAAATTCACGAAATAATGTGGTTATGGTTGATGGGACACCATAATTGCTATTTCAGTTGTGTAGGAAAGATTAAGCTACAGTTTCCGCTGTGATATTGTAATAGGTCAGAAATAGTCCAGCGGGTGAAAAGGTCAATAGGAATATATGTAGAACCACTTGATACCACAAGAGGGTTGACTAGATCGATGTGAATATGTTGGAACCGTTTGCGCGCTAATTTTATGGCGATGTACTTTACTGCTTTGACATGGGATGCGAAATTTGGTCCAAAGTCGAATATTCTTTTCAAACTTGGTCAAACAAAACGAGCATTGATCAATTTGCGGGTGACTGGAATAAGTGGGTGTGATAAACCATGAAGTATGTCAGATGCCTGCCGTCCGAGTGGTTACGGGATAATTGGTCGGGGGTTAGAGGTTCAAAATTCACGTGGGATGGAAAAATTTGAATCACGAAGAGAAACCAGAAATTCAATACTGTCGAAAATTTTGGTCCTACTTTTGGCCAAGTGTTAACTGCTTGCAATCGAATGGAGGATTTTTAACTGGACATATATGCATGCGGGAAAATGCGTCAGCGACTGTATTAGTTGATCAAGAAATAAAGCGGATCCCACTGGTAAATTGTGAGACCTAATCCAAGTGTAGTACTTCTCCGGATGGAAAACAATCAATAAGGGCAGCAACAGCAATGGTTAGAGACAGAAAAAAAGCTTTCAACAAATGTTAAAATGTCGTATTGCTTAGATACTAATGATAATATTATTGAAAATAAAAATGAAAATAATAATAATAATAATAATGAAAATAATAATAATAATAATAATAATAATAATAAAAATATAAGAAGAAGATAGAAGAAGACAGGAAGAGAGAATGAAGAGAAGAAGAAGAAGAGAAGAAGAAAAAGAACGACGAAGAAGAAGAAGAAGAAGAGTAAGAAGAGGAAGAAGAGAGAAGGGAGACATGAGCAGGAATGATAGAGAAGTAAGAAGAAAAGAAGAAGAAGAAGAGAAGAAGAGAAGAATAAGAAGAAGAAGAATAAGAAGAAGAAGAAGAAGAAGAAGAAGAAGAAAGAGAAGAAAGAAGGAAGAAGGTAAGAAGAAGGAAGAAGAAGAAGAAGAATGAAGGAAGAAGAAGAAGAAGAAGAAGAAGAAGAAGCAGAAGAAGAAGAAGAAGAAGAGAAGGAGAAGTAAGAAGAAAAGAAGAAGAAGAAGAAGAGAAGAAGACAGAAAAGAAGAGAAGAAGAAGAA
>JACCGJ010011415.1:0-10121 GCA_013407085.1 Atriophallophorus winterbourni | reverse complement strand
CATGTGTACAAACACGCATTGGAGGCGACGACATTTAATACTGCACACCTGAAATACGGACGTAAACACCATCCTGTGGTCACGTTGCGGAACGTCGTGACAAGCTTTGTGAATTTTGCAAAGTGTCAACTACTTATAAATAGTCGCTTACATGATAAATAACAACAGATTTATTCAGTGTCAAGTTACATTTCATCTAACCAGATGGACGGAAACAGAGATCGGAAAACAAAAGATGTATGTTCACACTTTCAGGTTATTCAGGTTTGCAGCGCAATCCAAATTTATTAGCCTGTGTATAAATTTATCAATGCTTATTCGATATATGTTGGTAGGAAAGATTGTGTAGCGTGAGATTTACACGGATGTGTGCAATCAGATGCAGTCTCCGGTGCTGTGAAGCTTACACCGAGATAAATTTATCTGCCAACGAGAGCGGTGTACATGTTGGAACACTTGCTGCAGTCACACTACCATTTATATTGTCATTTGAATATATGTCTAGGCTGAACCACGATGACAATAATTTAGCCCGCGTACAATCTATGTCCGTGCTGCTCATCTCACAGTTCGGGCTCTTGTTTAAATGCAAGTATGCTCCTACAAAAGTAATATAGATTTAAAATACTAATGAGCTCCAATAGGATCGAAATTTGTTTACTAATTGTTTCAAGGACGATTGTCTTGAATAAAGTTCGATATGTCGCATGGTCCAGCACTGATGAGTAGCAATATACTCAAATCTATTTCTCTAAACATAAGTTAATATAATACCACACCCAGCTGGAGTCACAATGACTCACCATTGTATTGGATGAAGAGGAACAGCGACATCGCAAACTGCAAACCAAAGGGCACACCGCCCTGGCGTGAGACACTTGGAGAAATATTCACCTTGCGAATTCGTGAACGGTCAGATGGCGGATGGTGGCCAATGCTGTAACACGTATGACTACGATAATGATGATCACGCGACCGACCCGCACTACGAAAAGGCGACACGGAAACCTGAAAAACGAAATAAGAGAAAATTCACGTCCAGTTCACGCTGCAAAAGAATACTGCTGCAAATTCATAAATGGATGTTGCCGGTGGCTTAATGACTAGACGGGTATAATTGGCTTCTAAATGTGGCAATCTGGCGGAAGATTCATAAATACTCATTCGAGATTCGTAAGTCGGCCGACTCGTAGCCAAGATAGTCTGGACTGGTACTACTAAAAATATGATCATGTGTACAACACGCATTGGAGGCGGACGACATTTAATACTGCACACCTGAAATAGGAAATAACCCAGTCCTGTGGTCACGTTGCGGAACGTCGTGACTAGCTTTGTGAATTTTGCAAAGTGTCAACTACTTATAAATAGTCGCTTACATGATAAATAACAACAAATTTATTCAGTATCAAGTTACATTTAATCTAACCGGATGGACGGAAACAGAGATTGGAAAACAAAAGATGTAGGTTCACACTTTCAGGTTACTCAGGTTTGCAGCGCAATCCAAATTTATTAGCATGTGTATAATTTAATCAATCTTATTCAATATATTTTTGAGGAATGATTGTGTACGTGATAAATGTACACGATTTGCAATCATGCAGTACTAACTCCGGTGCTGTGAAGCTTACACCAGAGATAATTTTATCTGCCAACGAGAACGGGGTACCTTGTTGAACAACTTGCTGCAGCAGTCACACTACCATTTATATTTTCATTTGAATAAATGTATAGGCTGAACCACGATGACAATAATTTAGCCCGTGTACAATCTATGTCCGTGCCGCTCATCTCACAGTTCGGGCTCTTGTTTACATGCAAGTAGGATCCTACAAAAGTAATATAGATTTAAAATACTAATGAGCTCCAATAAGATCGAAATTTGTTTACTAATTGTTTCAAGGACGATGGTCTTGAATAAAGTTCGATATGTCGCATGGTCAAGCACTGATGGGTAGCAATATACATCAATCTATTTCTCTACAAAGTTATATAATAACCACACACAGCGGGATTAATCAATGACATCTTACTTTGTATTGGATGAAAGTAGGAACAGCGACATCGGCAAACTGCAAAACCAATAGGGCACACCGCCACTGGCGTGAGACGACTTGGAGAAATATTCACATTGCGAATTCGTGAACGGTCAGATGGCGGATGGTGGCCAATGCTGTAACACGTATGACTACGATAATGATGATCACGCGACCGACCTGCACTACGAAAAGGCGACACGGAAACCTGAAAAGCGAAATAAGAGAAAATTCACGTCCAGTTCACGATGCAAAAGAATACTGCTGCAAAGTCATAAATAAATGTTGCCGGTGGCTTAATGACTAGACGGGTATAATTGGCTTCTAAATGTGGCAATCTGGCGGAAGATTCATAAATACTCTTTCGAGATTCGTTAGTCGGCCGACTCGTAGCCAAGATAGTCTGGACTGGGACTACTAAAAATATGATCATGTGTACAAAACGCATTGGAGGCGGGACGACATTTAATACTTCAACACCTAAATAGGAAATAAACCCAGTCCTGTGTCAGCTTGCCGGAAACGTCGTGACGAGCTTTATGAATTTTTCAAAGTGTCAACTACTTATAAATAGTCGCTTACATGATAAATAACAACAGATTTATTCAGTGTCAAGTTACATTTCATCTAACCGGATGGACGGAAACAGAGATCGGAAACAAAAGATGTAGGTTCACACTTTCAGGTTATTCAGGTTTGCAGCGCAATCCAAATTTATTAGCCTGTGTATAAATTTATAAATGCTTATTCGATATATTTTGGTAATGTTGATTGTGTAGCGTGAGATGTATACGGATGTGCAATCATGCAGTACTCCGGTGCTGTGAAGCTTACACCGAGATAAATTTATCTGCCAACGAGAGCGGTGTACATGTTGGAACACTTGCTGCAGTCACACTACCATTTATATTTCATTTGAATATATGTCTAGGCTGAACCACGATGACAATAATTTAGCCCGCGTACAATCTATGTCCGTGCTGCTCATCTCACAGTTCGGGCTCTTGTTTACATGCAAGTATGCTCCTACAAAAGTAATATAGATTTGAAATACTAATGAGCTCCAATAAGATCGAAATTTGTTTACTAATTGTTTCAAGGACGATTGTCTTGAATAAAGTTCGATATGTCGCATGGTCCAGCACTGATGATTAGGCAATAATACAGCAATCTATTGCTCTACAAGTATATAAACCACACACAGCTGGATTCTCAATACTCTTACCTTGTATTGGCAAAAAAGTAGGAACGCTACAACTGACATCGGGCAAACTGCAAAAAACCAATAGGGCACACCCGCCACTGTCGTGCGACAAACTTGGAGAAATATTCACATTGCGAATTCGTGAACGGTCAGATGGTGGCCAATGCTGTAACACGTATGACTATGATAATGATGATCACGCGACCGACCCGCACTACGAAAAGGCGACACGGAAACCTGAAAAGCGAAATAAGAGAAAATTCACGTCCAGTTCACGATGCAAAAGAATACTGCTGCAAAGTCATAAATGGATGTTGCCGGTGGCTCAATGACTAGACGGGTATAATTGGCTTCTAAATGTGGCAATCTGGCGGAAGATTCATAAATACTCATCCGAGATTCGTAAGTCGGCCGACTCGTAGGCAAGATAGTCTGGACTGGGACTACTAAAAATATGATCATGTGTACAACACGCATTGGAGGCGGACGACATTTAATACTGCACACCTGAAATAGGAAATAACCCAGTCCGGTGGTCACGTTGCGGAACGTCGTGACGAGCTTTGTGAATTTTTCAAAGTGTCAACTACTTATAAATAGTCGCTTACATGATAAATAACAACAGATTTATTCAGTGTCGGGTTACATTTAATCTAACCGGATGGACGGAAACAGAGATCGGGAAACAAAAGATGTAGGTTCACACTTTCAGGTTATTCAGGTTTGCAGCGCAATCCACATTTATTAGCCTGTGTATAAATTTATCAATGCTTATTCGATATATGTTGGTAGGAATGATTGTGTAGCGTGAGATGTACACGAATGTGCAATCATGCAGTACTCCGGTGCTGTGAAGCTACAACCAGATAAATTTATCTGCCAAACGAGAGCGGTGTACAGTTGGGAACACTTTGCTGCGTCACACTACCATTTATATTTTCATTTGAATATATGTCTAGGCTGAACCACGAGGACAATAATTTAGCCCGCATACAATCTATGTCCGTGCTGCCCATCTCACAGTTCGTGCTCTTGTTTACATGCAAGTATGCTCCAACAAAAGTAATATAGATTTAAAATACTAATGAGCTCCAATAAGATCGAAATTTGTTTACTAATTGTTTCAAGGACGATTGTCTTGAATAAAGTTCGATATATCGCATGGTCCAGCACTGATGAGTAGCAATATACATCAAATCTATTTCTCTACAAAGTTATATAATAACCACACACAGCTGGATTATTCAATGACATCTTACCTTGTATTGGATGACAGTAGGAACAGCGACATCGGCAAACTGCAAAACCAATAGGGCACACCGCCACTGGCTTGAGACAACTTGGAGAAATATTCACATTGCGAATTCGTGAACGGTCAGATGGCGGATGGTGGCCAATGCTGTACCACGTATGACTACGATAATGATGATCACGCGACCGACCCGCACTACGAAAAGGCGACACGGAAACCTGAAAAGCGAAATAAGAGAAAATTCACGTCCAGTTCACGCTGCAAAAGAATACTGCTGCAAAGTTATAAATGGATGTTGTCGGCGGCTTAATGACTCGACGGGTATAATTGGCTTCTAAATGTGGCAATCTGGCGGAAGATTCATAAATACTCACTCGGGATTCGTAAGTCGGCCGACTCGTAGCCAAGATAGTCTGGACTGGGACTACTGAAAATATGATCATGTATACAACACGCATTGGAGGCGGACGACATTTAATACTGCACACATGAAATAGGAAATAACCCAGTCCTGTGGTCACGTTGCGGAACGTCGTGACGAGCTTTGTGAATTTTGCAAAGTGTCAACTACTTATAAATAGTCGCTTACATGATAAATAACAACAGATTTATCCAGTGTCAAGTTACATTTCATCTAACCGGATGGACGGAAACAGAGATCGGAAAACAAAAGATGTAGGTTTACACTTTCAGGTTATTCAGGTTTGCAGCGCAATCCAAATTTATTAGCCTGTGTATAAATTTATCAATGCTTATTCGATATATTTTGGTAGGAATGATTGTGTAGCGTGAGATGTACACGGATGTGCAATCATGCAGTACTCCGGTGCTGTGAAGCTTACACCGAGATAAATTTATCTGCCAACGAGAACGGTGTACATGTTGGAACACTTGCTGCAGTCACACTACCATTTATATTTTCATTTGAATATATGTCTAGGCTGAACCACGAAGACAATAATTTAGCCCGTGTACAATCTATGTCCGTGCTGCTCATCTCACAGTTCGGGCTCTTGTTTACATGCAAGTATGCTCCTACAAAAGTAATATAGATTTAAAATACTAATGAGCTCCAATAAGATCGAAATTTGTTTACTAATTGTTTCAAGGACGATTGTCTTGAATAAAGTTCTATATGTCGCATGGTCCAGCACTGATGAGTAGCAATATACATCAAATCTATTTCTCTACAAAGTTATATAATAACCACACACAGCTGGATTAATCAATGACATCTTACCTTGTATTGGATGAGAGTAGGAACAGCGACATCGGCACACTGCAAAACCAATAGGGCACACCGCCACTGGCGTGAGACAACTTGGAGAAATATTCACATTGCGAATTTCGTGAACGGGTCAGAATGGCGGATGGTGGCCAATGCCTGTAACACGTATTCACTCGATAATGCTTATCACGCGACGACCCGCACACTACGAAAGCGACAACTGAACCTGAAATCGAAATAAGAGAAAATTCACGTCCAGTTCAACGAGTGCAAAAGAATACTGTGCAACGTCATAAAATGGATGTTGCCGGTGGCCTTAATGACTTGACGGGTATAATAGGCTTCTAAATGTGGCAGTCTGGCGGAAGATTCATAATACTCATTCGAGATTCGTAAGCCGGCCGACTCGTAGCCAAGATAGTCTGGACTAGGACTACTAAAAATATGATCATGTGTGCAACACGCATTGGAGGCGGACGACATTTAATACTGCACACCTGAAATAGGAAATAACCCAGTCCTGTGGTCACGTTGCGAAACGTCGTGACGAGCTTTGTGAATTTTTCAAAGTGTCAACTACTTATAAATAGTCGCTTACATGATAAATAACAACAGATTCATTCAGTGTCAGGTTACATTTCATCTAACCGGATGGACGGAAACATAGATCGGAAAACAAAAGACGTGTAGTTCATCACACTTGCAGGTTATTCCAGGTTTGGCGCGCAATCCAAATTATTAGCCTGTGTATAACTTTATCATGCTGTTCGATATATGTTAGTAGGAATGATTGTGTAGCGTGAGATGTACACGAATGTGTAATCATGCAGTACTACGGTGCTGTGAAGCATACACCGAGATAAATTTATCTGCTAACGAGAGCGGTGTACATGTTGGAACACTTGCTGCAGTCACACTACCATTTATATTTTCATTTGAATATATGTCTAGGCTGAACCACGATGACAATAATTTAGCCCGTGTACAATCTATGTCCGTGCTGCTCATCTCACAGTTCGGGCTCTTGTTTACATGCAAGTATGCTCCTACAAAAGTAATATAGATTTAAAATACTAATGAGCTCCAATAGGATCGAAATTTGTTTACTAATTGTTTCAAGGACGATTGTCTTGAATAAAGTTCGATATGTCGCATGGTCCAGCACTGCTGAGTAGCAATATACATCAACAAATCTATTTCTCTACACAGTTATATAAACACACACAGCTGGATTAATCAATGACATCTTACCTTGTATTGGATGAAAGTAGGAACAGCGACATCGGCAAACTGCAAAACCAATAGGGCACACCGCCACTGGCGTGAGACAACTTGGAGAAATATTCACATTGCGAATTCGTGAACTGTCAGATGGCGGATGGTGGCCAATGCTGTAACACGTATGACTACGATAATGATGATCACGCGACCGACCCGCACTACGAAAAGGCGACACGGAAACCTGAAAAACGAAATAAAAGAAAATTCACGTCCAGTTCACGATGCAAAAGAATACTGCTGCAAAGTCATAAATAAATTTTGCCGGTGGCTTAATGACTAGACGGTATAATTGGCTTCTAAATGTTGGCAAATCTGGGCGAAGCATTCATAAATACTCATTCGAGATTCGTAAGGTCGGCGACTCGTAGCCAAGATAGTCTGACGTGGAATACTAAAAATATGATCAGGTGTACAACACGCATTGGAGGCGGACGACGTTTAATACTGCACACCCGAAAAAGGAAATAACCCAGTCCTGTGGTCACTTTGCGGAACGTCGTGACGAGCTTTGTTAATTTTTCAAAGTGTCAACTACTTATAAATAGTCGCTTACATGATAAATAACAACAGATTTATTCAGTGTCAGGTTACATTTCATCTAACCGGATGGACGGAAACAGAGATCGGAAAACAAAAGATGTAGGTTCACATTTTCAGGTTACTCAGGTTTGCAGCGCAATCCAAATTTTTTAGCCTGTGTATAAATTTATAAATGCTAAATCGATATATGTTGATAGGAATGATTGTGTAGCGTGAGATGTACACGGATGTGCAATCATGCAGTACTCCGGTGCTGTGAAGCTTACCCGAGATAAATTTATCTGCCAACGAGAGCGGTGTACATGTTGGAACACTTGCTGCAGTCACACTACCATTTATATTTTCATTTGAATATATGTATATGCTGAACCACGATGACAATAATTTAACCCGCGTACAATCTATGTCCGTGCTGCTCATCTCACAGTTCGGGCTCTTGTTTACATGCAAGTGTATGCTCCTACAAAAGGTACTATAATTGAAAATAACTAATAGCTCCAATAAGATCGAAATTTGTTTACTAATTGTTTCAAGGACGATTGTCTTAAATAAAGTTCGATATATCGCATGGTCAAGCACTGATGGGTAGCAATATACATCAAATCTATTTCTCTACAAAGTTATATAATAACCACACACAGCTGGATTCATCAATGACATCTTACCTTGTATTGGATGAAAGTAGGAACAGCGACATCGGCAAACTGCAAAACCAATAGGGCACACCGCCACTGGCGTGAGACAACTTGGAGAAATATTCACATTGCGAATTCGTGAACGGTCAGATTGCGGATGGTGGCCAATGCTGTAACACGTATGACTACGATAATGATGATCACGCGACCGACCCGCACTACGAAAAGGCGACACGGAAACCTGAAAAGCGAAATAAGAGAAAATTCACGTCCATTTCACGCTGCAAAAGAATACTGCTGCAAAGTCATAAATGGATGTTGCCGGTGGCTTAATGACTAGACGGGTATAATTGGCTTCTAAATGTGGCAATCTGGCGGAAGATTCATAAATACTCATTCGAGATTCGTAAGTCGGCCGACTCGTAGCCAAGATAGTCTGGACTGGGACTCCTAAAAATATGATCATGTGTACAACACGCATTGGAGGCGGACGACATTTAATACTGCACACCTGAAATAGGAAATAACCCAGTCCTTTGGTCACGTTGCGGAACGTCGTGACGAGCTTTCTGAATTTTTCAAAGTGTCAAATACTTATAAATAGTCGCTTACATGATAAATAACAACAGATTTATTTAGTGTCAAGTTACATTTCATTTAAGCGGATGGACGGAAACAGAGATCGGAAAACAAAAGATATAGGTTCACATTTCAGGTTATTCAGGTTTGCAGCGCAATCCAAATTTATTAGCCTGTGTATAAATTTATCAATGCTTATTCGATATATGTTGGTAGGAATGATTGTGTAGCGTGAGATGTACACGGATGTGCAATCATGCAGTACTCCGGTGCTGTGAAGCGTCCACCGAGATAAATTTATCTGCCAACGAGAGCGGTGTACATGTTGGAACACTTGCTGCAGTCACACCTCCCATTTATATTTTATTTGGAACTCTATTTTGTCTAGGCTGGAACCACGATGTACAATAATTAGCCGGTTACCAATCTATGTCCGTGCTGCCCAATCTCACAGTTCGGGCTCTTGTTTACATGCAAGTATGCTCCTACAAATGTAATATAGATTTAAAATACTAATGAGCTCCAATAAGATCGAAATTTGTTTACTAATTGTTTCAAGGACGATTGTCTTGAATAAAGTTCGATATATCGCATGGTCAAGCACTGATGGGTAGCAATATACATCAAATCTATTTCTCTACAAAGTTATATAATAACCACACACAGCTGGATTAATCAATGACATCTTACCTTGTATTGGATTAAAGTAGGAACAGCGACATCGGCAAACTGCAAAACCAATAGGGCACACCGCCACTGGGCGTGAGACAAAACTTAGAAGAATCTTCACATTGCGAACTCATGCACGGTCTAGATGGCGGATTGTGGCATGCTGTTGTTAACACGTATGATTACGATAATGATGATCACGCGAACGACCCGCACTACGAAAAGGCGACACGGAAACCTGAAAAGCGAAATAAGAGAAAATTCACGTCCAGTTCACGCTGCAAAAGAATACTGCTGCAAAGTCATAAATGGATGTTGCCGGTGGCTTAATTCTGGACGGGTATAATTGGCTTCTAAATGTGGCAGTCTGGCGGAAGATTCATAAATACTCATTCGAGATTCGTAAGTCGGCCGACTCGTAGCCAAGATAGTCTGGACTGGGACTACTAAAAATATGATCATGTGTACACACATTGGAGGCGGACGACATTTAATACTGCACACCTAAAATAGGAAATAACCCAGTCCTGTGGTCACGTTGCGGAACGACGTGACGAGCTTTGTGAATTTTTCAAAGTGTCAACTACTTATAAATAGTCGCTTACATGATAAATAACAACAGATTTATTCAGTGTCAGGTTACATTTCATCTAACCGGATGGACGGAAACAGAGATCGGAAACAAAAGATGTAG
>JACCGJ010011413.1:0-55436 GCA_013407085.1 Atriophallophorus winterbourni | reverse complement strand
TCACAGCACGGGGATCTTGAACGTTTGTTACAATATCGTTATTCCACAGTTTGTTCACATGCGCAAAAGTTTTCCAATCGCTAACTATTCTACGGTTTTTTTCTATCATTGCAAAGATCGCGTCGAGCTACGCATTTTAATATTTGTTTCTGTGTTCTAGCTTGTGTGGTTAACGAGTTACAGTGGATTATGTAATACATGACGAAATCACGGGTTCCAAAACAGCCACCTCGACCCGTCGACCAAAAACCCATCACACACCCGAACAACCCTTTTCCGGCTACTAACATGTTTGACCGCTTCAGGAGATCCAACATACAGACAATAAAATCGATCGACAGCTACACGACATGGAACCAACGTGACCTCATTGCCAAGTGCCTGGATCCGGCGAACGCAACAATGGTCACGGCCGGCCCAGCTGATTGGACGAATCTCGACACGCAGAATTGTCCCGAAGTCACGTGCAAAGCATGCGAACAACCGGTGAGTCCCATGGCGCATAAAGTAATAACGTGTTTTCTGTGTATGGGTAAAATCCATGGTAAATGCGACCGCACTTTAGCCCCTGACTCGATAGCATTATTAAATAATGAAAAGGTTCCAGGTGCCTGCTATGTTCGTGTTCGTTGCAAAGCTCAATCTTTGCACGATGCCGATACTTTTAAAACCAAATTATAAAATAGAATGGCCGGTTTGGAGTTGGGCCCTCGACGTGTGGAAGAAATATTGGTAATTCATGTGAGTACGCAAGTGATCACTGATGTAAACCATCATATCAATACATCGATTTCGGAACCACCATTGAATGAATCTGAGACTAAAGCTATTTGTGTGCCAATAAATAAAAAAGCAGGGTTAATCCCGTTTTGGAATCAATTAAAACGACCAGTGAAGTAGGAAATTCTTACAGAGATATGCTGTTACGGTCGACCTCAGCTGTGCACTCCGAAAATGCTGTACCCGACTCACAAAATCAAGCACCAAATGGTTTGAATTCGACAAAATCTGACTTTCCGGTACGCAAAAAGAACTCCCTATACGCACTGCGCGTGATATGTACGAACGTTAGCGAGTCCCAAGAAAGTCTGTTTGGTAGCAAACAGAAACACGATGTCGAGAAATGGTCTGAACTTTGTCACCTAATGCAAATTGAACATGTAACCGCAGAAAAAGTGACTCGTCTAACTCACCATTCAACTTCACCTCATATTGGTCAACCTCGCTTGCTCAAGATAACACTAAAATGCGAGGCTGATGTCGAGAACGTATTGCTGAATGCGTACATACTCAAGTCAGATTCCGACTCAAACTGCCGCATATATCCCGATGTACCATGGTGGGAAAGGAAGGGTAGCTTGAACGCCAGGGAACAAATGGTATCGCGAAGTATAGTTCTACCTCGTGTACCAGGAAATACTTCTAGAGCATCAAATCAGGAAACCGTTGAGCACGACGTCAATCAATTGCGCTACATTGCGTGTACTCTAGATATTTCTAATGCCGTTGTTGTGGACACTTTTCGAGTTCCTTTTTCGCAAAAATATAAAGGGGATGGACCGAAACCTCTTAAGATTACGTTCTTGACCAGCGCTATGGGTGAAATAGTAATATTGGAATGGATAAAGGAAAACGAACACTAGCCAAGGATGTTAGACTTAGCCACCCAAAGCAAGTCAAACACTCTCGCGTCTGGAAACAGCGGATAGCAGAGTTTCCATTCAAATGGAAGAAATCAATACATCAAAAACGTAGTAGGTCCGGCTCAAATTGAGTCGGACTGAGCAATTCACACCGAAACCTAATTGTCCATCCAAGCAGGCGGCGACCAATAAGAAGCACACATGTTGTACCATCTCAGACACTGACTATTCCGAGGGATCCGGCATTACACGGTTTAACGTCTTATCACATTCCACATGATTGATCACTGCTTGTTAAGTCAGACTCAAAAGAAGCCGGACCAATAACATCAGCTTACACCCCGTCATTACTCACGAAAAATGCGATTAAGTGCATCAATACAAACGCGAACATCCTTTTCAACAAATTAATCGAATTGTCCGAGATTTGTAATGAAACGGGGCCAACCATAGTTCCAAAAACTGAAACGTGGTTCCATGCCTCATTGTCTGATAATGAACTCTCTTTGCCCAACATGTCTCTATTCCAGCGTGGCTGTTTAGGCGATGGCGGAGAAGCAGCACTCTACTTCAAGCAATCGTTTATCTGCATTATTGGAGTGATCTATTGTTCTCCAACAGCAACTCTCGACCTAAACAATAAACCGATTAATGCTTTGCGCCATGTAATAACGCGGTACAATACGTAAATATTGATAATGGGGGATTTCAACTTTTCCTAGCCCTATCGCCGGAATGATCATTCATCAGTGACACTTGAAAATGAACTTCGAGCCGTTTTGAATTACGCACCCCTTTATAACCAAGTTTTTGGATTTACTTGTATGAGGGGAACAGACCAGCCTTCTATCTTGGACTTAATACTTACATCAGATCCCACAGCTGTAGAGAATATGGTTTATAAACCGCCAATTGGACAAAGCGATCACGTTGTCCTAGAATTCGAGTACGTTTGTAGAGCTAAGCGCAACAGTGACAAAACGAAATGCGTCAGAAGGGTGAACTACCGTGATCTGTGTGCCGAGTAACAAAGCACTAGTTTCGCACAACTGGATTACTCCTATCCGTATAGTCATTAACAATCTCTCTTACAGCACCTGAAATCTATACTGAAGGAACATTCAATGTTTGTTTTGAAGAAAGCGTCTCAACGTAATAAATGTTTACTAAGAAGCAGGACTAAAAAGTGGATGAAACAAAGGGCAGTAGCATGGGAGTTTCACAACGCTACCTACACAGCTGATACTTGGGCACAATTTACACGATTACGAAACAAAGTTATCAGCTTAATTCGAGATGATAAACAAGCTTCGCAATCGCAATTGATTTCTCAGATGCACCAGAATCTGGAGCTCTTATATAGACTTGTACACGATAGAACGAATATTAAACCAGGCATCTTTACCCTAAAATCTTCGTCCGGCTTCATAGAATCCATTAATCAAACCGCTGATGTGTTAGCAGATTTTTATGCCGGAGGAGCCTGATCAGAAACCAATCATTCGACTTGACCGACCGACCTTGAGTGAAGTATTGATTACTGCGCTGATGGTAGCGCAGCACTTACGAAAATTATTCGTAAAGAAATCTACAGGACCAGACGAGATAACTCCAAAGATGCTCAAAACCTGTGATGCGCTGCGATATGAAACTCTATCTTGCATCTATAATAATTTGCTCAAAGCTGGCGTAGAGACAAAAGACTGGAAACTGGGACAAACAATACGCATTTACAAAGGTGGTTGCAGTTCTGAAGTTAAAAATTAAAGGCCGGTGACATTGCTGTCTTCGGAATCAAAAGATTTAAGCGAAAAATAACCGCAGAAATAGTGCGACATCTGGAAATGAACCAACTTTTGGCAGTTTCCCAACATGGATTTCGCAGAAATCGCTCTTGTCTAACAAATTTGCTGACAAGTTTAGATGATTGGACGAGGGTTGCAGGTGCGGGGGCTGTATTCATGCGTGCTACCTGGACATTTATAAAGCGTTCGACAGAGTTGATTAAAAATTACTCTTTAACAAGCTAAAGAAACACGGTATTGTTGGAAGACTATACGAATTGATAAGAGATTACCTCAGCAACAGACACATCCGAGTTCGTGTGGAAGGCCTATTATCGAAGAACATCGATGTCATTAGCGGTCTTCCACAAGGCTCAATGCGTGGACCAATACTTTTTCTAGTCTATATGAACGATATACCAATACCAAATGATAGTAAGATGGTATTGTATGCTGACGATATAAAAGTATGGATGCGAATCAGAAATGCTGACGATTGTATTTTTATGCAAAACGATTTGAATGCTTTGCACATCTGGTCATCCGAAAATAAATTGTCATTGAATATGCAAAAGTCGAATATGATTCAGATCGGACGCGAAATTGGCTTATCCTATCAATACAAGCTCGGCGACAGAAACCTGGAGTAGACCGAAGAAGAAAAGGACCTAGGTGTCTGGATTTGCGGTAGTTTGAAAAATGGTCTACAATGCGAAACCGTTTACAGAAGCGCGTCTCGGCTGCTCGGCCTGTTACGGCGGATATTTGGACGTTTTTCCCCGGGGTGTTTTCTTCGCATGATGGATACATATACACACCCGGTTCTAGACTATGTCGCACAAGTCTGGACACCATGGCTCCAAAAAGACATCTTACTTCTGGATCGCATATATCAGAGAGCTTCTAAGCTGGTCATTGGATTCGAAAATACGCCTTTCATCAGGCGGCTCAGACGACTGGAGCTGAGGACACTTACACAAAGAAGAATGCGAGGTGATCTCATCCTCGCATACAAAATACGATGGTTTCCCACCCCCTGGATATATTATTCCACCTTCGAACTTCCAGCAACAGCCGCTGTCATGGCTGCAAGTTAGAAATACCAGTTTCCAAACGGAACTGTCGCAGGTATTTTTATTCGGTACGTGTGTGCTTTGTTTGGAATTCCCTGCCTGCCGATTTAGTAAGCTCAAACACTTTATCTATATTCAAATCAAAACTTAACGATTATATGAGAGCTAATCCAAATTTTGCTTCAAAATATTAATAAACTATCATCGTCCCATTGATTTTGATTTTATTTATACATACATATATATATATATATTTGTACATATAGTTCCACTCTATGGTTATTGTAAAGTTAATTGCTTTTTCAAACATAAATCTTGAATCTTGAATCTTGACAGACTGAGGAAATACAAATCCATGAAGAACGAGCAAGGTGCGACATCAACATTGGGCAGCAACTAGCAGATGACCTGCAGAAAGCAAATAAGATAACAACGGGCCGAGCAAAAATGAAGAAAGCGAAGAACACTTGACCTGAAATTTGCAACGAATTACGCCTAATGAATGGGATAATTACGCCGAGACGTGGGTGAGAAATCTCTTAACACAGCAATTGACAACGACCGAAAAGCGGGTGCTTGCGAAAGGAATAAAATTTAATAATCGGGATGCCGACACAAGTGAATTCTTAGCGGGTCTGAAAGATATAATCAAATCTCAAGATATCTCAAGAGAAAATGTTTGGCTAAAAATCATTCCCGTATTGCCGAGAAACGCAGATCACCCAATGTTTAGCTAGGAAGAAAGGAAAGACATCAAACAGCTTAAACACGACCGGAACATAGTCATTTCTCCCGCAGACAGAGGGCGGATGACGGTAGTTATGGATAAAGCTGATTACATCGAGGAAGCTGAAGCATGGCAGCGGGACATGACCACCTACCGACAGGTCAGCATGGATGAAACGAAACGACTAGAAAAATAGATTAACGCTTCTCTCAAGAGACCGAGCTTCAAGACACAGATTTCGAGTGGTGAATATTTTCAAATGAAATCGGAAGATTCCTCAATCCCGCGATTCTACGGTTTACGAAATGTGCACAAAGAATTTATCCCACTAGGTCCAATCGTTTCACTGCCTGGAGCACCTACGCATAGATTGTCAACTGAACTCCTATATCTCGTCAGATGGTTAGACAATTCCGTACACTCGGCAAAAGAATATCTCAAAAAACTGCAAAATTTGAAGATAACTGACGACGGTCTCCTTAGATGTCACCGCCCTATTTACGTCGATCGACCTTACATTGGCCAAGCAAACAATGTCATCGCTGCTAACGGAACACGCAACAATGTATGGCGGAAATCGAATAACGCATGAGGAACTAATGACGCTCTTCGATATTTGTCTTCACACTCAATTCAAGATCTATGGAAAATTGTATGAGCAGATCAAAGGAACTCTAATCGGGTCGCCTATCTCTGGACCGATAGTTGAAGCAGTAATGCAGAGATTTGAACGCATTGCCGTTTTTCTAATAGAACCAAAATTTTGGGCACGCTACGTGGACGACACTTTCGTCATAATCAAGGAATCGCAAGTCGAATGCGCTCATAGGCTACTGAATTGTGACTTCACAGGATTATAGTTCACGAAAGAAACTGAAATCAATAAATGCCTACCGTTCTCGGATTTTTTCTTAACTAGAAGCGATACAGCATCATTCCAAACAATTGTCTATCGGAAGCACACATATATGGACAAATCCTAAACTTCAAAGCAAGCATCCGATTGCACACAAAAGGAGCTGCGTACGAGCGCTGTTCAACCGAGCGTTGACGCAACGCAAATCGCCTGAAACACTGATAGATGAAGAAAGTTAACTTTACAAGGTCTCCAAGAAATAGGGTTACCCAAAGAACTTTATTCCAACATACAAATCGCCAAGAAGCTGTTCCACGGAGCAACCACACGCACAGGTCAGGAAACACTTACCAAACATTGAACATGTTTCAGAAATCGCTGCAAGCATATTGCGACCACATGCAATCAACATTGCCCAAAGACCTACGCGAACACTCCTCAATCAGCTGTGCAAATTGAAAGACGGCTTAAAAGAAGCAGACAAAACAAACGTGGTCTACAATATCCTATGCGCGGATTGTGAGATGCATTACGTGGGACAAACCGGAAGCAGACTGGTTATCAGACTGAGTGAAAATCAATCAACGGTGAGGAGGCACGATCACAAATCGCTACTATCAATTCACGTAGAACACGAAGGACATCAATTCAACTGGAAAGAAACCAAAGTCATTGCAAAGGGTCGCACGCGCCACAAACGGGAATTCCTCGAAGCGTGGCACTCCAAAACGCGGTCATTGAATCAACACGTTCAATTGGACGGCATGTGTGTGCCAATGAGGAACCGAACATTAAGCCGTGTGACCTTGAGAGCAACCAATGACGAGGGAAGTAACAGAACGGTTAGCGTATAAAAATCAGAAAACATGACGATGACGAACACTTCACGAGAAGCTCAGCTGACGATGTCATCTAGCTTGACGACGAAACGTCCTACTGCTACAATGCCAACTCAGCGAACACAGCGCACAACATCCCATCCCCGAGCTACAATTATTCGATCAAAATCAAACGACTTTGGGCGAGACACGCTCAAGTATGCCAGACGATGGGAAACATATAGCCATCGAGCAGCATCAACGAACGAGCAGCTTTTCTTTCCACACGGATGCCAACAAAACCGACTAACGCCGAAATGCTTGCAACATCGTCCACCCCTCAATCATCTACGGGCAATAAAACTATTGGAGAAACAACATCGCGAATGGATTCATGGATTCAAGTATTTAAAGAAAGTTAATACTTAACAACACCACAGGATTACGGTATGAATAAAAACATGAAAATTAGAACAGTATAAAAGCAATAGAGAATATCAAATTTCAAGCTCACGAATGATGTTCGTTTGCAAGTGCAAGTCCAGTTTCGCTTTAAAAATCGCCAGGCAAGGAGAGTACATCACATGTTGAAGTAGGGAATTCCAAATAAATATAGCACGTATGGCGAAAAAATGGCGCCGACAATCAATACGGAAACTTGGAACGTATAGGGATAAGGTATGTCCGCGTGTCACTTTCCCTTCACAAAAATCAACTAAGTGTTTTAGTGGATGTCCTTTAGTAGCCACAATACTATAGGTCAAAATAATATCGCGTCCAATCCTCATTTGGGTAACGTCGCATAGACCCAGATGTCGCAAACTTTCGGTGTAAGGAACATTGCGAAGACCCACCACTAACTTTGTCGCTCTACGATAGATTTTATCGAGGAGATCAATATCTTTACGCAGCCAAGGAGCCCAGACCGATACCGCATACTCTATCGTAGGGCGAAGGTAGACATTCATTATCCTTGGTAATGTTACCAGAGAGAATCTTCCAAATATTCTTCGAACGATACCTAACAATCTGTTGGCCCATCGATATATAATCTGGCAGTGCACTGTGCTCTTCAGGATTCCGCTAATCCACATTCCAAGATCTTTTTCTAGCGAGCTTCATGCTAGGTTTTCAGTTCCCAATCGATATGTCCAGGGAACACTCTTGCCAAGATGGAGCATCTTACTTTTCTGTATGTTGAATGACATGTCATACATGCGACATAAGTAAGACATTCAATCGCAATCTCAACATCCTCGGAGTTCCAGAGCTGACAGGCAATCCTGAGGCTAACGAGCGAGCTTAGCATGACTACAGGCAAGGAAGTTTTCTGGTTGATATTATTTTCGTTAAAATGGCTGTTGTCGTTGATACTTTCAGAATGTCTTTCTCAGCAAATTACAAAGGTAATGTGCCACGTCCACTAAATACGAACTTCCTGATGAGTACCATGGTTGATACTGTACCTTCGAACTGGAAATGATGGAAACACAAAATCCCAAAAGGTGTAAACATTAACGATTACAAAAATACTGATATAAATGCAGCCCACTCTGCATCAAATACTGTCCGGCTGGATGAAGCCCTATCAACTGAACCAAGAAATGAATCTTCAGCTGGGACACACAATCAGCAATCGAACGCAAAACCACCCCAAATGACTCCCGAGTGTGGACTGAAGCCAGATAATGAAATCCATTTTGGTCCAAAAGATAATTCGATTTGCGCCTCTCAACCTGGAAAGAACAATATGCAACTTACCTTCTCAAAAAACAGATAATTACCGACTCTTCCGGAGTCAGCGCGACAATTATGGTTGTCTACGATTATGTCATCACACGACACCATCCATCTTTACTTACCAATGTGTATTTTATTATGTGTCATAATTGTTTTATCGGGTATTATTTTACATGAAAACACAAAAAACAAAAAACAAAACAAAAAACCCAAAAAATCGCATGCAGTGAAACTACAAAAACAAACTGCTATATGGTGCATTTGCTTTTGCGTATTCCGCTTGCCCGCTTTCCAGCTTATCTGCTTTTCCTGCTTCATGTTGCTTGGCACTTTGTCTGGCTCCAGACTTGCGCTTCATGATGATGATGATGAGCAACTTGTAATCCGCTTCGGACTCGACTTCGCTTCATACGAGCCGACGCGCGCATACCCATTTACCACACAGAGCGATCGATAAATCTTTTCACCCCGGCGTCATGACCTTACGAGCAAAGCCCAGTAATGGGGGTCACGTGTGCCAAATTTGTAGAAAGGTGGTAGGTCACAAAACCCGACACGCTAGTTGCATTATTTGCCACGATAAAGTTAATATGAAGTGTGACGTAACCCTGACTGCTGATGCTATTACAATTATCAATAAAGACGGAATGCCTGGAGTTTGCTATATCTGTCATTTATGCAGAATTGAACCTAGAAACTGTACAAAGACGACTGCGAGCTCACAGACTGAAACTAATATGGTAATGTTGAATTTAGAAGACAGCATACACAGAATTGAATGTTTGTTAAATGACTTATTAATTAGCAAACTGAAGCCTAGACTTGACCGTGCAGATCGTGTTTCATCTCCGGTTCGAGGAAGGCAGAATGGCAAAAAATGCGTTGATCAACATATGAGACACCCGACCTTTAAATTCAGAACAACTGAGCTGATCCCATAATCCGCGTGCTTTATAGAGGTCTGAAACAAATTCAACACAATCCGCGAATCTAAAGCGAGCCGTTAAACAACCAACTGATCCCAAAACAGTTAATGCTTTGGAGAAACGAAATAGTATTTCCACCAAACGTAAGGCACACTCTTGGAGTGTCATTTGTACTGACGTTCCAGAGGCCGAATACACTATCTTCAAAGACGGTCAAAAGCACGACGAAGAAAAAAGGAAGGAACTGTGTGAAATTAAGAAACTTGGAACTGTAGTGCCGTTAGCATTGACTCGTTTAGCTAGACGGCGTGGTTCACTTCATCAGGATAAACCCAGACTTTTGAGGGTTAACTTAGAAAATGAGCGTGACTGGGAAAACGTATTACTACTACTTAGGTCTAACAATTCACTGAATATTCGTAATCATGCAGATATTCCATGGTGCGAAACGAGGTATAATACATGCGACATAAGAAAGACATTCAATCGCAATCTCATCATCCACGGAGTTCCAGAGCTGGTAGGCAATCCTGAGGCTAACGAGAGAGCTGAGCATGACTTCAGGCAAGGAAGTTTTCTGGTTGATATTATTTTCGTTGAAAAGGCCGTTGTCGTTGATAATTTCAGACTGCCTCCCTCAGCAAATTACAAAAGGTAATGGGCCACGTTTCATTTGCATATTGACCTCGTCGGTTAATGCCATTATCGAACTTATATTCATTCATCTTAACGGCGATCGATATCTTTGCAAGACGTCCGATTGCTTTTCCGATCAAAGAACACGTTCTGAGTCTGTAGCACGCGTCTTAATCGAACACTGGATTACCTATTTTGGCACACCATTTATCATCGCAACCCAACCTGGCGCTCAGTTTCAATCGACATTGTTCCGAGATTTGACTCTACACCTTGGCTGTCAGCACATACGAACCACCGCCTACCACCCGAACGTGAATGGATTAGTTGATGGCGCCCCACCGGCAGCTCAAAGCGCTTTTGCTGGTCATTCCGATCCTAATAGATGCACTAAGAATTTACCACTTGTTATTCTTGGAATTCGTTCTACCATCAAAGAAGACATGCAATGCTCAGCGGCAGTGTTAGTTTGTGGCACTACTTTGTGTCTATCCGGCGAACTCGATGTGCATTGCCAGTCATTGTCTTCTATGTCAGATTACATTACTCTCTTGCGATCGTTTATGTCGAGGTCGGATTTTGCGACTCCTCAACAGCGCCATGTCCACCCACAGGATACACCTCATTGCGATACGTGCGATTTGTTTTTGTGTGACGTGTGTCCCTTTTTAAACCACTCCAACCATCCTATCATAGACCACGCAGAGCTATTAAGCGTAAACACAAACACATCATTTTGAGTATGAATGGTCGACGCTACACGGTTTCTATCGATCGTCTCAAACCAGCTTTCGTTGAGCTTAAGCTACTAACTGCATCAAGCGTCATTAACCCTAAATCAAAACCGCTGTGTAATCCCCATGTGCCTAACACGTCCCTCGTTCATCCCAATCCTCCAGTCCCTTCCAGCTCCGTTCAAACTCGGACCGGTAGACAAGTGCGTTGGCCCAAACGTCGAAAGCGCAAAATATCTCGACTTACAATCACACCTAACATCCACTCTTGGCATTCAAGCGGTTAATTCTCTCATGTGCATCCCGACCTCGTCGGTTAATGACATCATCGAACGGATATTCATTCATCCTAACGGCGATCGATCGCTTTACAAGATGGTCGATTGCTGTTCCGATCAAAGACCACGTAATAAGTCTGTAACGGGCGTCTTTGTCGAACACTAGATTGCCTATTTTGGCACACTATTTATCATCGCATCCCAACCTGGCGCTCAGTTTCAATCGACATTGTTCCGAGATTTGACTCTACACCTTAGCTGTCAGCACATGCGAACCACCGCCTACCACCCGAACGTAAATGGATTAGTTGATGGCGCCCCACCGGCAGCTCAAAGCCGCTTTTGCTGGTCATTCCGATCCTAATAGATGCACTAAGAATTTACCACTTGTTATTCTTGGAATTCGTTCTACCATCAAAGAAGACATGCAATGCTCAGCGGCAGTGTTAGTTTATGGCACTACTTTGTGTCTATCCGGTGAACTCGATGTGCATTGCCAGTCATTGTCGTCTATGTCACATTACATTACTCTCTTGCGATCGTTTATGTCGAAGTCGGATTTTGCGACTCCTCAACAGCGCCATGTCCACCCACAGGATTCACCTCATGGCGATACGTGCGATTTGTTTTTGTGTGACGTGTGTCCCTTTGTAAACCACTCCAACCATCCTATCATAGACCACGCAGAGCTATTAAGCGTAAACACAAACACATCATTTTGAGCATGAATGGTCGACGCTACACGGTTTCTATCGATCGTCTAAAACCAGCTTTCGTTGAGCTTGAGCCACTAACTGCATCAAGCGTCATTAACCCTGAATCAAAACCGCTGTGTAATTCCCATGTGCTTAACACGTCCCTCGTTCATCCCAATCCTCCAGTCCCTCCCAGCTCCGTTCAAACTCGGACCGGTAGACAAGTGCGTTGGCCCAAACGTCGAAAGTGCAAAATATCTCGACTTACAATCACACCTAACATCCACTCTGGGCATTCAAGCGGTTAATTCTCTCATGTGCATCTTGACCTCGTCGGTTAATAACATCATCGAACGGATATTCATTCATCCTAACGGCGATCGATCGCTTTACAAGATGGTCGATTGCTGTTCCGATCAAAGACCACGTACTGAGTCTGTAACAGGCGTCTTTGTCGAACACTAGATTGCCTATTTTGGCACACTATTTATCATCGCATCCCAACCTGGCGCTCAGTTTTAATCGACATTGTTTCGAGATGTGACTCTACACCTAAGCTGTCAGCACATACGAACCACCGCCTACCACCCGAACGTGAATGGATTAGTTGATGGCGCCCCACCGGCAGCTCAAAGCCGGTTTTGCTGGTCATTCCGATCCTAATAGATGCACTAAGAATTTACCACTTGTTATTCTTGGAATTCGTTCTACCATCAAAGAAGACATGCAATGCTCAGCGGCAGAGTTAGTTTGTGGCACTACTTTGTGTCTATCCGGTGAACTGGATGTGCATTGCCAGTCATTGTCTTCTATGTCAGATTACATTACTCTCTTGCGATCGTTTATGTCGAAGTCGGATTTTACGACTCCTCAACAGCGCCATGTCCACCCACAGAATTCACCTCATCGCGATACGTGCGATTTGGTTTTGTGCGACGTGTGATCCCATGTAAACCACTCCAACCATCATATCTTAGACTACGCAGAGGTATTATGCGTAAACACAAACACATCATTTTGAGTATGAATGGTCAACGCTACACGGTTTCTATCGATCGTCTAAAAGCAGCTTTCGTTGAGCTTGAGCCACTAACTCCATCAAGCGTCATTAACCGTAAATCAAAACCGCTGTGTAATCCCCATGTGCCTAACACGTCCCTTGTTCATCCCAATCCTCCAGTCCCTTCCAGCTCCGTTCAAACTCGGACCAGTTGACAAGTGCGTCGGCCCAAACGTCGAAAGCGCAAAATATCTCGACACACAATCACACCTAACATCCACTCTGGGCATTCAAGCGGTTAATTCTCTCATGTGCATCTTGACCTCGTCGGTTAATGACATCATCGAACGGATATTCATTCATCCTAACGGCGATCGATCGCTTTACAAGATGGTTGATTGCTGTTTCGATCAAAGACCACGTACTGAGTCTGTAACGGCCGTCTTTGTCGAACTCTAGATTGCCTATTTTGGCACACTATTTATCATCGCATCCCAACCTGGCGCTCAGTTTCACTCGACATTAATCCGAGATTTGACTATATACCTTAGCTGTCAGCACATACGAACCACCGCCTACCACCCGAACGTGAATGGATTAGTTGATGGCGCCCCACCGGCAGCTCAAAGCCGCTTTTGCTGGTAATTTCGATCCTAATAGATGCACTAAGAATTTACCACTTGTTATTCTTGAAATTCGTTCTACCATCAAAGAAGACTTGCAATGCTCAGCGGCAGAGTTAGTTTGTGGCACTACTTTGTGTCTATCCGGTGAACTCGATGTGCATTGCCAGTCATTGTCTTCTATGTCAGATTACATTACTCTCTTGCGATCGTTTATGTCGAAGTCGGATTTTGCGACTCCTCAACAGCGCCATGTCCACCCACAGGATTCACCTCATCGCGATACGTGCGATTGTTTTTGTGTGACGTGTGTCCCTTTGTAAACCACTCCAACCATCCTATCATAGACCACGCAGAGCTATTAAGCGTAAACACAAACACATCATTTTGAGTATGAATGGTCGACGCTACACGGTTTCTATCGATCGTCTAAAACCAGCTTTCGTTGAGCTTGGCCACTAACTCCATCAAACGTCATTAACCCTAAATCAAAACCGCTGTGTAATCCCCATGTGCCTAACACGTCCCTCGTTCATCCCAATCCTCCAGTCCCTTCCAGCTCCGTTCAAACTCGGACCGGTAGACAAGTGCGTTGGCCCAAACGTCGAAAGCGCAAAATATCTCGACTTACAATCACACCTAACATCCACTCTGGGCATTCAAGCGGTTAATTCTCTCATGTGCATCCCGACCTCGTCGGTTAATGACATCATCGAACGGATATTCATTCATCCTAACGGCGATCGATCGCTTTACAAGATGGTCGATTGCTGTTCCGATCAAAGACCACGTACTGAGTCTGTAACAGGCGTCTTTGTCGAACACTAGATTGCCTATTTTGGCACACTATTTATCATCGCATCCCAACCTGGCGCTCAGTTTCAATCGACATTGTTCCGAGATTTGACTCTACACCTTAGCTGTCAGCACATACGAACCACCGCCTACCACCCGAACGTGAATGGATTAGTTGATGGCGCCCCACCGGCAGCTCAAAGCCGCTTTTGCTGGTCATTCCGATCCTAATAGATGCACTAAGAATTTACCACTTGTTATTCTTGGAATTCGTTCTACCATCAAAGAAGACATGCAATGCTCAGCGGCAGAGTTAGTTTGTGGCACTACTTTGTGTCTATCCGGTGAACTCGATGTGCATTGCCAGTCATTGTCTTCTATGTCAGATTACATTACTCTCTTGCGATCGTTTATGTCGAAGTCGGATTTTGCGACTCCTCAACAGCGCCATGTCCACCCACAGAATTCACCTCACCGCGATACGTGCGATTTGGTTTTGTGCGACGTGTGATCCCATGTAAACCACTCCAGCCATCATATCATAGACCACGCAGAGGTATTATGCGTAAACACAAACACATCATTTTGAGTATGAATGGTCGACGCTACACGGTTTCTATCGATCGTCTAAAACCAGCTTTCGTTAAGCTTAGGCCAGTAACTGCATCAAACGTCATTAACCCAAAATCAAAACCGCTGTGTAATCCCCATGTGCCTAACACGTTCCTCGTTCATCCCAATCCTCCAGTCCCTTCCAGCTCCGTTCAAACTCGAACCGGTAGACAAGTGCGTTGGCCCAAACGTCGAAAGCGCAAAATATCTCGACTTACAATCACACCTAACATCCACTCTGGGCATTCAAACGGTTAATTCTCTCATGTGCATCTTGACCTCGTCGGTTAATGACATCATCGAACGGATATTCATTCATCCTAACGGCGATCGATCGCTTTACAAGATGGTCGATTGCTGTTCCGATCAAAGACCACGTAATAAGTCTGTAACGGGCGTCTTTGTCGAACACTAGATTGCCTATTTTGACACACTATTTATCATCGCATCCCAACCTGGCGCTCAGTTTCAATTGACATTGTTCCGAGATTTGACTATATACCTTAGCTGTCAGCACATACGAACCACCGCCTACCACCCGAACGTGAATGGATTAGTTGATGGCGCCCCACCGGCAGCTCAAAGCGCTTTTGCTGGTCATTCCGATCCTAATAGATGCACTAAGAATTTACCACTTGTTATTCTTGGAATTCGTTCTACCATCAAAGAAGACATGCAATGCTCAGCGGCAGAGTTAGTTTGTGGCACTACTTTGGGTCTATCCGGTGAACTCGATGTGCATTGCCAGTCATTGTCTTCTATGTCAGATTACATTCCTCTCTTGCGATCGTTTATGTCGAAGTCGGATTTTGCGACTCCTCAACAGCGCCATGTCCACCCACAGGATTCACCTCATCGCGATACGTGCGATTTGTTTTTGTGTGACGTGTGTCCCTTTGTAAACCACTCCAACCATCCTATCATAGACCACGCAGAGCTATTAAGCGTAAACTCAAACACATCATTTTGAGTATGAATGGTCGACGCTACACGGTTTCTATCGATCGTCTAAAACCAACTTTCGTTGAGCTTGAGCCACTAACTCCATCAAGCGTCATTAACCCTAAATCAAAACCGCTGTGTAATCCCCATGTGCCTAACACGTCCCTCGTTCATCCCAATCCTCCAGTTCCTTCCAGCTCCGTTCAAACTCGGACCGGTAGACAAGTGTGTTGGCCCAAACGTCGGAAGCGCAAAATATCTCGACTTACAATCACACCTAACATCCACTCTGGGCATTCAAACGGTTAATTCTCTCATGTGCATCTTGACCTCGTCGGTTAATGACATCATCGAACGGAAATTCATTCATCCTAACGGCGATCGATCGCTTTACAAGATGGTCGATTGCTGTTCCGATCAAAGACCACGTACTGAGTCTGTAACAGGCGTCTTTGTCGAACACAAGATTGCCTATTTTGGCACACTATTTATCATCGCATCCCAACCTGGCGCTCAGTTTCAATCGACATTGTTTCGAGATGTGACTCTACACCTTAGCTGTCAGCACATACGAACCATCGCCTACCACCCGAACGTGAATGGATTAATTGATGGCGCCCCACCGGCAGCTCGAAGTCGCTTTTGCTGGTCATTCCGATCCTAATAGATGCATCAAGAATTTGTTAGTATTGTTTAGAATATTTGTAGCTCGGGTCGTTGTTGTAGCTTACTTGGATATGTTCTCCGAGCTCTTTGAGTTTGCATCGGACGTTTCGTTGCCAGACTAGGCAACATCTTCAGCGATTGTTGGCGAATTGACTGCTCGAATTTGAACTGACGATGGTATTTGGCCGGCCGACCACTGGTCACGTGATCGCATGTGATTGATTGATTGGTTGGCTGCCTTTACGGTTCTTCGTCTCAGTCGCATCCGTGCGTAGATGTCGTCCAAGCTCACGTATTCGTTGATCGATCGTTCACCGGAGTACCAGGCTTCGATGAACTCTCGTGCTGCTTTGTTATTAGCTCGACCTAAGATATGGCAGTTATGCCAGTCCATCTCGTGATCTTCGTTGTCGACGTGCGTTGATACGAGAGACTTGGTGTCGTGACGTCGTACGGCTAGTTGATGCTCATGGATTCGGGTTTTTAGTTTTCGACCGGTTTGCCCGATGTAATGTTTGTCACAGTGCGTGCACTGTATTTTGTACACTACGTTTGCGTTTTCATCTTTGGCTATTGCATCTTTCACTTTTGTGAGCACGTTACGTAGCGTTGCTGTTGGTTTGTGGGCGATAAAATTACCATGAGGTCGTAGGAGTCTTGATGTCATTTCCGAGATATCTTTGACGTATGGTAACGCCGCCCGTTGCATACCATCAGTCTGGTCTCGCCTAGGGCGTGTCGTTAGGCATCTGCGGATAAAGTTCTTCGGGTAAGCGTTCTTCTGGAATAGTTTGTATAAATATTGTTCTTCCTCTTTTTGCAGTGTGAGTGTGCTGCAATGTGTTCTAGCGCGTTGAAACAACGTCCGAACGCAGCTTTTCTTGTGTGCTGTTGGGTGGTTGCTTTTGAAGTTCAAGATTTGGTCGGTGTGGCTCGGCTTTCTATAGACATTGGTCTGTAGTTCGCAGTTACTCCGTCTGGTGACTTGTACGTCTAAGAATGGTAATTGACCGCTTGTTTCTTTTTCCATTGTGAACTGTATACCATTGAATACACAGTTGAGTAGTCGTGCAGTTTCCTCAAGTCTTGATCGTTTAATAATCACGAAAGTATCGTCCACGTAGCGTACCCATAGGGTGGGTTGTATCAATGGTAGGGAGATCTGCTCCAGCCTCTGCATTACGATTTCAGCGATTAGTCCTCAGATTGGTGAGCCCGTTGGGGTGCCTCTTATTTGTTCGTAAGCTTGTCTGTTGAAGGTGAATTGTGTTGTAAGGCACGAGTCGAGCAATTCTAATAGGTCTTCTTTGTTAAGTCTTTCTCCATCGGCCATCATCCGTTCGTTCAAAAGTGATGCCACAGTTTGCTTCGCTAGGGTGGTGTCGATCGGGGTAAAGAGTGCGACAACGTCGAATGAGACCATAATTTCGTCATCTTGGATCTTGGTTCCTTTGATCTTCTGTAGAAATTCTGCGGCTGATTGGATTGAGTGTTCTGACCCATGGGTAAGGTATAGTAGTCTCCTTCTCAATTCCTTGGATAGCTTGTATGAGGGTGCTCCTGGTAGCGATACAATTGGGCGAAGTGGTATACCTTCTTTGTGGATCTTCTGGAGTCCGTAAAACCTAGGTGTCGTATAATCTTTCGGTTTCATACGAAAGTATTCTTCCTCTGTGAGTCGCCCCAATGTCTTCAATTTTTGCAGAGTATTTATGATTTTTTGTTCTAGTTTTTCTGTTGTAGCTGAAGCAACTTTCCGATAAGTCAGGGTGTCCTGGAGAAGTTGTTCTGCTTTCGCAATATATTCGGTTCTGTTCATTACGACTGTCATCCGACCTTTGTCTGCTGGTAGAATCACAATTTGTTTGTCTTGCTTTATTTTATTCAGGGCGTGACGTTCTTCTTTGTCCAAGGTGTTCGATATGATGTTGTTTGCTTTCATCATGGGTACGATTCTCTGTCGTCATTCAATCTGGGTTTCCGGTGTTAGGCCAGCCCGTTTCATCGTTGATTCCAAATATGCTAGGAACTCGACTGGGTCTGCGTTCTTGCAGTTGAAGTTCAGGCCGCGCGTCAGTACTCTTTTTTCAGTATCTGTGAGGGCTCTATCTGAAATATTCTTTATCCAGTTCCCGGTCTCTTGTTCTGTGTTTTGAAGTGAGTTTCTGGAGCTTGTCCGTTAACTTTTGGCGTTTTCTCCTCTTGGTGGATTCTGTCGAGATTGCGATTGCAAGTCGTAACTGTTCTAGCGTATCTTCATTTAGTAGTTGGTGGCGTTCGCTATCGACCACCCATCGATAGCCCAAAAGCTCACAAGCTGGCTGAAGACAATGGCCGCCGTGTCGTCCGCATATTGATCACAAATGCACATGATCGCTTACGAAAATATACGGAAGTCATTGAGGAAGCAGAAACATATTGCCACCAACTACTAAATGAAGATACGCTAGAACAGTTACGACTTGCAATCGCAATCTCGACAGAAACCACCAAGAGGAGAAAACGCCAAAAGTTAACGGACAATCTCCAGAAACTCACTCCAAAACACACAGAACAAGAGACCGGGAACTGGATAAAGAATATTTCAGATAGAGCCCTCACAGATACCGAAAAAAGAGTACTGACGCGCGGCCTGAACTTCAACTGCAAGAACGCAGACCCAGTCGAGTTCCTAGCATATTTGGAATCAACGATGAAACGGGCTGGCCTAACACCGGAAACCCAGATTGAATGCCGACAGAAAATCGTAACCATGATGAAAGCAAACAACATCATATCGAACACCTTGGACAAAGAAGAACGTCACGCCCTGAATAAAATAAAGCAAGACAAACAAATTGTGATTCTACCAGCAGACAAAGGTCGGATGACAGTCGTAATGAACAGAACCGAATATATTGCGAAAGCAGAACAACTTCTCCAGGACACCCTGACTTATCGGAAAGTTGCTTCAGCTACAACAGAAAAACTAGAACGAAAAATCATAAATACTCTGCGAAAATTGAAGACATTGGGGCGACTCACAGAGGAGGAATACTTTCGTATGAAACCGAAAGATTCTACGACACCTAGGTTTTACAGATTCCCAAAGATCCACAAAGAAGGTATACCACTTCGCCCAATTGTATCGCTACCAGGAGCACCCTCATACAAGCTATCCAAGGAATTGAGAAGGAGACTACTATACCTTACCCATGGGTCAGAACACTCAATCCAATCAGCCGCAGAATTTCTACAGAAGATCAAAGGAACCAAGATCCAAGATGACGAAATTATGGTCTCATTCGACGTTGTCGCACTCTTTACCTCGATCGACACCACCCTAGCTAAGCAAACTGTGGCATCACTTTTGAACCAACGGATGATGGCCGATGGAGAAAGACTTAACAAAGAAGACCTATTAGAATTGCTCGACTTATGCCTTACAACACAATTTACCTTCAACAGACAAGCTTACGAACAAATAAGCGGCACCCCAATGGGCTCACCAATCTCAGGACTAATCGCTGAAATCGTAATGCAGAGGCTGGAGCAGATCTCCCTACCATTGATACAACCCACCCTATGGGTACGCTACGTGGACGATACTTTCGTGATTATTAAACGATCAAGACTTGAGGAAACTGCGCGACTACTCAACTGTGTATTCAATGGTATACAGTTCACAATGGAAAAAGAAACAAGCGGTCAATTACCATTCTTAGACGTACAAGTTACCAGACTGAGTAACGGCGAACTACAGACCAATGTCTATAGAAAGCCGAGCCACACCGACCAAATCTTGAACTTCAAAAGCAACCACCCAACAGCACACAAGAAAAGCTGCGTTCGGACGTTGTTTCAACGCGCTAGAACACATTGCAGCACACTCACACTGCAAAAAGAGGAAGAACAATATTTATACAAACTATTCCAGAAGAACGCTTACCCGAAGAACTTTATCCGCAGATGCCTAACGACACGCCCTAGGCGAGACCAGACTGATGGTATGCAACGGGCGGCGTTACCATACGTCAAAGATATCTCGGAAATGACATCAAGACTCCTACGACCTCATGGTAATTTTATCGCCCACAAACCAACAGCAACGCTACGTAACGTGCTCACAAAAGTGAAAGATGCAATACCCAAAGATGAAAACGCAAACGTAGTGTACAAAATACAGTGCACACACTGTGATAAACACTACATCGGGCAAACCGGTCGAAAACTAAAAACCCGAATCCATGAGCATCAACTAGCCGTACGACGTCACGACACCAAGTCTCTCATATCAACGCACGTCGACAACGAAGATCACGAGATGGACTGGCATAACTGCCATATCTTAGGTCGAGCTAATAACAAAGCAGCACGAGAGTTCATCGAAGCCTGGTACTCCGGTGAACGATCGATCAACGAACACGTGAGCTTGGACGACATCTACGCACGGATGCGACTGAGACGAAGAACCGTAAAGGCAGCCAACCAATCAATCAATCACATGCGATCACGTGACCAGTGGTCGGCCGGCCAAATACCATCGTCAGTTCAAATTCGAGCAGTCAATTCGCCAACAATCGCTGAAGATGTTGCCTAGTCTGGCAACGAAACGTCAGATGCAAACTCAACAAGCTCGGAGAACATATCCAAGTAAGCTGCACTAAGAATTTACCACTTGTTATTCTTGGAATTCGTTCTACCATCAAAGAAGACATGCAATGCTCAGCGGCATAGTTAGTTTGTGGCACTACTTTGTGTCTATCCGGTGAACTCGATGTGCATTGGCAGTCATTGTCTTCTATGTCAGATTACATTACTCTCTTGCGATCGTTTATGTCGAAGTCGGATTTTGCGACTCCTCAACAGCGCCATGTCCACCCACAGAATTCACCTCATCGCGATACGTGCAATTTGTTTTTGTGTGACGTGTGTCCCTTTGTAAACCACTCCAACCATCCTATCATAGACCACGCAGAGCTATTAAGCGTAAACACAAACACATCATTTTGAGTATGAATGGTCGACGCTACACGGTTTCTATCGATCGTCAAAAACCAGCTTTCGTTGAGCTTGAGCCACTAACTCCATCAAGCGTCATTAACCCTAAATCAAAACCGCTGTGTAATCCCCATGTGCCTAACACGTCCCTCGTTCATCCCAATCCTCCAGTCCCTTCCATCTCCGTTCAAACTCGGACCGGTAGACAAGTGCGTTGGCCCAAACGTCGAAAGCGCAAAATATCTCGACTTACAATCACACCTAACATCCACTCTGGGCATTCAAGCGGGTAATTCTCTCATCTGCATCCTGACCTCGTCGGTTAATGACATCATCGAACGGATATTCATTCATCCTAACGGCGATCGATCGCTTTACAAGATGGTCGATTGCTGTTCCGATCAAAGACCACGTACTTAGTCTGTAACAGGCGTCTTTGTCGAACACTAGATTGCCTATTTTGGCACACTATTTATCATCGCATCCCAACCTGGCGCTTAGTTTCAATCGACATTGTTCCGAGATTTGACTCTACACCTTAGCTGTCAGCACATACGAACCACCGCCTACCACCCGGAATTGAATGGATTAGTTGATGGCGCCCCACCGGCAGCTCAAAGCCGCTTTTGCTGGTCATTCCGATCCTAATAGATGCACTAAGAATTTACCACTTGTTATTCTTGGAATTCGTTCTACCATCAAAGACGACATGCAATGCTCAGCGGCAGAGTTAGTTTGTGGCACTACTTTGTGTCTATCCGGTGAACTCGATGTGCATTGCCAGTCATTGTCTTCTATGTCAGATTACATTACTCTCTTGCGATCGTGTATGTCGATGTTGGATTTTGTGACTCCTCAACAGCGCCTTGTCCACCCACAGAATTCAACTCATCGCGATACGTGCGATTTGGTTTAGTGCGACGTGTGATCCTATGTAAACCACTCCAACCGTCCTATCATAGACCACGCAGAGCTATTAAGCGTAAACACAAACACGTCATTTTGAGTATGAATGGTCGACGCCTCACGATTTCTATCGATCGTCTAAAACCAGCTTTCGTTGAGCTTAAGCCACCAACTCCATCAAACGTCATTAACCCTAAATCAAAACCGCTGGGTAATCCTCAAATGCCTAACACGTCCCTCGTTCATCCCAATCCTCCAGTCCTTCCAGCTCCGTTCAAACTCGGACCGGTAGACAAGTGCGTTGGCCCAAACGTCGAAAGCGCAAAATATCTCAACTTACAATCAAACCTAACATCCACTTTGGGCATTCAAACGGTCAATTCTCTCATGTGCATCTTGACCTCGTTAATTAATGCCATCAACGAACGGATATTTATTCATCCTAATGGCGATCGATCGCTTTACAAGATGACCGATTGCTGTTCCGATCAAAGTCCACGTTCTGACTCTGTAACACGCGTCTTTGTCGAACACTGGATTGCTTATTTTGACGCACCATTTATCATCGAAACCCAACCTGGCGCTCAGTTTCAATCGACATTGTTCCGAGATTTGACTCTACACCGTAACTGTCAGCACATCCGAACCACCGCCTACCACCCGAACGTGAATGGATTAGTTGATGGCGCCCCACCGGCAGCTCGAAGCCACTTCTGCTGGTCATTCCGATCCTAATAGATGGACTGAGAATTTACCACTTGTTATTCATGGAATTCGTTCTACCATCAAAGAAGACATGCAATGCTCGGCGGCAGAGTTAGTTTGTGGCACTACGTTGTGCCTATCCGGTGAACTCGATGTGCATTGCCAGTCATTGTCTTCTATGTCAGATTACATTACTCTCTTGCGATCGTTTATGTCGAAGTCGGATTTTGCGACTCCTCAACAGCGCCATGTCCACCCACAGAATTCACCTCATCGCGATACGTGCGATTTGTTTTTGTGTGACGTGTGTCCCTTTGTAAACCACTCCAACCATCCTATCATAGACCACGCAGAGCTATTAAGCGTAACACAAACACATCATTTTGAGTATGAATGGTCGACGCTACACGGTTTCTATCGATCGTCTAAAACCAGCTTTCGTTGAGCTTGATCCACTAACGGCATCAAGCGTCATTAACCCTAAATCAAAACCGCTGTGTAATCCCCATGTGCCTAACACGTCCCTCGTTCATCCCAATCCTCCAGTCCCTTCCAGCTCCTTTCAAAATCGGACCGGTAGACAAGTGCGTTGGCCCAAACGTCGAAAGCGCAAAATATCTCGACTTACAATCACACTTAACATCCACTCTGGGCATTCAAGCGGTTGATTCTCCCATGTGCATCTTGACCTCGTCGGTTAATGACATCATCGAACGGATATTCATTCATCCTAACGGCGATCGATCGCTTTACAAGATGGTCGATTGCTGTTCCGATCAAAGACAACGTACTGAGTCTGTAACAGGCGTCTTTGTCGAACAATAGATTGCCTATTTTGGCACACTATTTATCATCGCATCCCAACCTGGCGCTCAGTTTCAATCAAAATTGTTCCGAGATTTGACTCTACACCTTAGCTGTGAGCACATACGAACCACCGCTTACGACCCGAACGTGAATGGATTAGTTGATGGCGCCCCACCGGCAGCTCAAAGCCGCTTTTGCTGGTCATTCCGATCCTAATAGATGCACTAAGAAGTTACCACTTGGTATTCTTGGAATTCGTTCTACCATCAAAGAAGTCTTGCAATGCTCAGCGGCAGAGTTAGTTTGTGGCACTACTTTGTGTCTATCCGGTGAACTCGATGTGCATTACCAGTCATTGTCTTCTATGTCAGATTACATTACTCTCTTGCGATCGTTTATGTCGAAGTCGGATTTTGCGACTCCTCAACAGCACCATTTCCACCCACAGAATTCACCTCATCGCGATACGTGCGATTTGTTTTTGTGTGACGTGTGTCCCTTTGTAAACCACTCCAACCATCCTATCATAGACCACGCAGAGCTATTAAGCGTAAACACAAACACATCATTTTGAGTATGAATGGTCGACGCTACACGGTTTCTATCGATCGTCTAAAACCAGCTTTCGTTGAGCTTAAGCCACTAACTGCATCAAGCGTCATTAACCCAAAATCAAAACCGCTGTGTAATCCCCATGTGCCTAACACGTCCCTCGTTCATCCCAATCCTCCAGTCCCTTCCAGCTCCGTTCAAACTCGGACCGGTAGACAAGTGCGTTGGCCCAAACGTCGAAAGCGCAAAATATCTCGACTTACAATCACACCTAACATCCACTCTGGGCATTCAAACGGTTAATTCTCTCATGTGCATCTTGACCTCGTCGGTTGATGACATCATCGAACGGATATTCATTCATCCTAACGGCGATCGATCGCTTTACAAGATGGTCGATTGCTGTTCCGATCAAAGACCACGTACTGAGTCTGTAACAGGCGTCTTTGTCGAACACTAGATTGCCTATTTTGGCACACTATTTATCATCGCATCCCAACCTGGCGCTCAGTTTCAATCGACATTGTTCCGAGATGTGACTCTACACCTTAGCTGTCAGCACATACGAACCACCGCCTACCACCCGAACGTGAATGGATTAGTTGATGGCGCCCCACCGGCAGCTCAAAGCCGCTTTTGCTGGTCATTCCGATCCTAATAGATGCACTAAGAATTTACCACTTGTTATTCTTGGAATTCGTTCTACCATCAAAGAAGACATGCAATGCTCAGCGGCAGAGTTAGTTTGTGGCACTACTTTGTGTCTATCCGGTGAACTCGATGTGCATTGCCAGTCATTGTCTTCTATGTCAGATTACATTACTCTCTTGCGATCGTTTATGTCGAAGTCGGATTTTGCGACTCCTCAACAGCGCCATGTCCACCCACAGAATTCACCTCATCGCGATACGTGCGATTTGTTTTTGTGTGACGTGTGTCCCTTTGTAAACCACTCCAACCATCCTATCATAGACCACGCAGAGCTATTAAGCGTAAACACAAACACATCATTTTGAGTATGAATGGTCGACGCTACACGGTTTCTATCGATCGTCTAAAACCAGCTTTCGTTGAGCTTGAGCACTAACTCATCAAGCGTCATTAACCCTAAATCAAAACCGCTGTGTAATCCCCATGTGCCTAACACGTCCCTCGTTCATCCCAATCCTCCAGTCCCTTCCAGCTCCGTTCAAACTCGGACCGGTAGACAAGTGCGTTGGCCCAAACGTCGAAAGCGCAAAATATCTCGACTTACAATCACACCTAACATCCACTCTGGGCATTCAAGCGGTTAATTCTCTCATGTGCATCTTGACCTCGTCGGTTAATGACATCATCGAACGGATATTCATTCATCCTAACGGCGATCGATCGCTTTACAAGATGGTCGATTGCTGTTCCGATCAAAGACCACGTACTGAGTCTGTAACAGGCGTCTTTGTCGAACACTAGATTGCCTATTTTGGCACACTATTTATCATCGCATCCCAACCTGGCGCTCAGTTTCAATCGACATTGTTCCGAGATTTGACTCTACACCTTAGCTGTCAGCACATACGAACCACCGCCTACCACCCGAACGTGAATGGATTAGTTGATGGCGCCCCACCGGCAGCTCAAAGCCGCTTTTGCTGGTCATTCCGATCCTAATAGATGCACTAAGAATTTACCACTTGTTATTCTTGGAATTCGTTCTACCATCAAAGAAGACATGCAATGCTCAGCGGCAGAGTTAGTTTGTGGCACTACTTTGTGTCTATCCGGTGAACTCGATGTGCATTGCCAGTCATTGTCTTCTATGTCAGATTACATTACTCTCTTGCGATCGTTTATGTCGAAGTCGGATTTTGCGACTCCTCAACAGCGCCATGTCCACCCACAGAATTCACCTCATCGCGATACGTGCGATTTGTTTTTGTGTGACGTGTGTCCCTTTGTAAACCACTCCAACCATCCTATCATAGACCACGCAGAGCTATTAAGCGTAAACACAAACACATCATTTTGAGTATGAATGGTCGACGCTACACGGTTTCTATCGATCGTCTAAAACCAGCTTTCGTTGAGCTTGAGCCACTAACTCCATCAAGCGTCATTAACCCTAAATCAAAACCGCTGTGTAATCCCCATGTGCCTAACACGTCCCTCGTTCATCCCAATCCTCCAGTCCCTTCCAGCTCCGTTCAAACTCGGACCGGTAGACAAGTGCGTTGGCCCAAACGTCGAAAGCGCAAAATATCTCGACTTACAATCACACCTAACATCCACTCTGGGCATTCAAACGGTTAATTCTCTCATGTGCATCCCGACCTCGTCGGTTAATGACATCATCGAACGGATATTCATTCATCCTAACGGCGATCGATCGCTTTACAAGATGGTCGATTGCTGTTCCGATCAAAGACCACGTACTGAGTCTGTAACAGGCGTCTTTGTCGAACACTAGATTGCCTATTTTGGCACACTATTTATCATCGCATCCCAACCTGGCGCTCAGTTTCAATCGACATTGTTCCGAGATTTGACTCTACACCTTAGCTGTCAGCACATACGAACCACCGCCTACCACCCGAACGTGAATGGATTAGTTGATGGCGCCCCACCGGCAGCTCAAAGCCGCTTTTGCTGGTCATTCCGATCCTAATAGATGCACTAAGAATTTACCACTTGTTATTCTTGGAATTCGTTCTACCATCAAAGAAGACATGCAATGCTCAGCGGCAGAGTTAGTTTGTGGCACTACTTTGTGTCTATCCGGTGAACTCGATGTGCATTGCCAGTCATTGTCTTCTATGTCAGATTACATTACTCTCTTGCGATCGTTTATGTCGAAGTCGGATTTTGCGACTCCTCAACAGCGCCATGTCCACCCACAGAATTCACCTCATCGCGATACGTGCGATTTGTTTTTGTGTGACGTGTGTCCCTTTGTAAACCACTCCAACCATCCTATCATAGACCACGCAGAGCTACTAAGCGTAAACACAAAAACATCATTTTGAGTATGATTGATCGACGCCTCACGGAATATATTGATCTATAAAACAAGCTTCCGTTGAGCTTATTCCGCCAACTCTATCAAGCCTCATTACCCCTCAATCACAACCGCTGTGTAATCCTCATGTGCCTACCATCTGCCTCGTTCATCCCAATCCTCTAGTCCCTTCCAGCCCTGTTCAAACTCGCACCATAAGACATACGCATTGTCCCCAACGTCTTTCTGACTATGTGACCTCATAGACATTTCGTGCGTATGTTATTCTTACGTTAAGCCTAACTTACGCTCTGGTGGGAATTATTGTAGTGAACTACTTTCACTTTGTATCTTTCTATTTTGTACGTAAACGTTTTGGCTTTTTTGGTTATTCGTCTATTGACTTTGCATGAAACGTTCGAATTAATGTTTGTAAATTAGACATTTTGGCGGCTTTCGAACTCTCGTACTTTGTCTTTTTCCGTGGTTGCGAAGTTTGTGTGCGTTACTTTGTGCCGGAATTGTGATTATCAGATCATCCTACATTTTAGAGAACTCTGGACCTTTGTTTCCATCTCTTGGATTTTCCCGTGTGGATTATCTCGCTATCGTTTGAGTTCACTGGATCTTTAGTTGGACATTTGCTCGTTTAATCTTTTAGAGAGTTGATTCTATTTTAATTTCTATTTTGTGTAGGGCAGTCTTATTTTTGTTCCACTACACAATCAGCACATGTGGAGCAGCGCCGAAGTCCCAAAAGATCCCAACGTTCACTAAGACCAGCTAAAACATTGCAATTACTACCGAATAAACGATTGTACGAAACTTTATCGGTAAGTTACGTATACCCCAGCAACAAACCTCCCTTTCCACTACATACATATTGTCTGACTTGCCCATGACAACAAGCTTCCGTCGATCTCACTAGACCATTTTCCATGATTATTCTATACCTCCACACGTTCGCTATGTTTTTGCTATATAAATACAAACCATGTCCTCGGTGAAATAACGTTGAAGCACGGACTTCTGCTCAACGTTCCATTCCGGCCTTTTCTGTTTTCCTGATTATCGGGTTATGAGCAACACATTGATTGATAGAACGCAACGAGTGTCACCGCATTCATCATAACACATTGGCTAATTAAATGTACGTTATCATATAATGTATACTCAACTCGTCGTATCTATGACTACAAGACTCAAGAATTATGGTTGAAAAAGCAATTAGCTTTACAATAACCATAGAGTGGAACTAAAGGTACAAATGTAAATATATATATATATATATATATATTTATATAATCAAAATCAATGCGACGATGATAGTTTATTGGTTGGTTGGTGTCAAAATTTGGATTAGCTCTCATATAGTCGTCAAGTATCGATTTGAATATAGATAAACTGTTTAAGCCTACCAAATCGGCAAGTAGGGAATTCCAAACAAAGCACACACGCAACAACTAAATGCGTGGCAGTTCGATTCGAACGCACTGCTATTGCTATCTCTCCTTAGATCATATAAATATCATACACGCTAGATAATTCACATAATGATTGAAAAGTAAATCGTGGCGCGCAATCATTGCATCAAAATAATTTTTAGCAATTACTCACCTCGATCTTTCATCCTCAAGCAGATCGCGTCATTGTACTGTCGCTGAAATTTTCGCGAATTCGATGTTCACATATATGATGAATGTAAACGTTCTCCTGTCTCCGATGCACAATCCATCGAATGTCTATAACATATGAAAATGAAATAATGTGTTTCCATTGACACCTCAAAAATGTATATATATATGTATATCTGTCGAAATATGTCGTCGTAATAGCTTACATTGATTGATCTTTTGTGATCCATAGTGCGATCCGCCGGAGTGAAATCTTTTTTATTTTTATCTAACATTAGTCTGTTTAAAAATTTTGTTCACAAGCTACTGGAATTAAATTTTACGAAAACAGAACTCACCTATATCCTAAGCATCCGTCAGCACGAACCGTACAATCCATCTGTGGCTGAACTCAACTGATCAGTTGGTTTCTACTCCCCGACTCACAAAATGAGTATGATATTGTATTGAACGAAAAATAAGTTTGCTCTGTGATGATTACTCAATACTCTCATGTCCGCTGCAAATCGATAATGCGGTGGTCGATAAACGCGTGACGGAAATCAATCAATCGATAGCCTGGCTCGGAAGCGTTCAAATCCATCTGGATGCGCTGAACGCGGTTGACAATGCATTCAACATTGATTAGAAGATTGTGATAAAAAATATGCCAAAATGCATTTATAAAGCGATAAGTTATCGTAAATAAGAAGTAGCTGAAACCCGCATCGTAGCGCGTTAATTAAATTGCACCAATTGATGTTCCCGAGAAAGAAAGATTATCACGGTAGTTGAATATAATTGAGACCGATTAGGAATCCTTATTCATGGAAAGAAAGTTTGCGATGAATCCGTTAGAGCTGATTTTTGATAACGTTAGCCTTCTGACACAGGAGCTTCGTTAAACCAATGGTATCTCATGTGTACCTCAAACCCGCATCTGTGTCGATTGACTTACGATATACCGTCGTTCTTAGCTTACCGTTGTCTTTCTGTGCGATACCTTCCGAGAATGGAAGTCTCCCTTAAACTATACACTTGTCAGCACCCGCTTGAATGGAGTACATCACAAAAAATAATGGAATCTGGGTGTCTGGCACTTTGAAGAACAGCCTACAGCGCGAAGACGTCTACAAGCGTGCGTGCAGCTTGCTCGGTTTACTGAAACGCATTTTCGGACGTTTTCTACTACACTCACTCGCGAAAATACTAAACACTTACATACATCCTGACTACGCTGTACAAGTTGGACGCCATGGATGTTAAAACATCTCGCTCCTCGAACAAATTTATTACAAGGCAACCAAAATGGTTACCGGATTGAATAATTTACCCTTTGAGCAGCGACTGACCAGACTTGGACTGTGCACCCTCGAGCGCAGACGTATCCTACACAACCTCACTCTGACATATCAAATCATCTACGCGAAATTCCACCCTCTCAAACACCTCTTCAAGTTTGGTTCCGTTGTCCCCACACGCAGCCACCCTTTGACCCTTCAAATCCCACACTCACGATTGAATTGTCGTCGTAACTTCTTCGCTGCTCGTGTATGCTTCTTGTGGAATAGCTTGCCGACAGATATTGTTACCTTAGCGAACGAGCACATCTTTAAACAAAGGTTATGAAACCTTATGTTGAGAACTACTGCGTTGGCTCCTACCTATCGATGTCTATATTTTTTAACGCACGGAACTACCGTCCATCCAAAGTATCTTTTTCCTCAGTCTGTGTCGCCATTGGGGATTATTTTGCTCCACCTATGAATAACATGGATATGATCATACAAGTAATGATTTTTTTAATATTTTATACGTATATACTATGGTACTGTACAGCAATTGGCTTTTTAACCATAAACCTTGAATCTTGAATCCCTTCCATAGACTCGGTTTCTTTTGTAACCAATATTTTTGGATCCAAATTATTAAGATAACTATGAAACGCTTCGAGTCTGTTGCGCTTTATGATGACGGATGTATCGTCGACATAGCGCCACAATATCTTTTGTTTTAAAGCTTCGTTTTCAAGAGCTATCTCTTCGAAATACTCCATGTACATATGCGCTAGCGCCGTGGAAATAGGTAACCCATCGCTGATTATTCTTTTGTTTGTATAGCTGCCCAGTAAATAACAAGTGGCTCATATGAAGACAAGTTGCTACATCGTTGAATGCTTCGTATACTCAGGTTTGTACGACACTTAAAGGTCGTATCAGAATTGAGTGACTTCCTTGGCAACGCTAAAGTGCTGGTAGTGTCGAAATTGGGGAATCCTTATAAGGAAAGACTTCACGCAGAGGGAGTTGAAATAAAGGCTGGGACAAATGCGCTGAACAAGGTGGATGGGGTGGATATCTCAACAATCTGGCGTTCGGTTCTGCAGCGGATAATGATTAACGTGCATAACGCCTAATGCATACGCAGTCAAAGCAAGTAGCCTTATCGGTCAGTGGACATTGTTCACACATGCACTGACAAAGCAATTAAGTGATTATACAAGATGCAGCTTGCAACGATTACCGTGGGTGCACACGGATTACGCAAGTAGTAGGGACCGCGGATGTTATTAGCACCTGCACAATAAAAATAAACAATTCGGAGTTTAACACACGTAAGGGGCGGATTAATTTACCTTGATCTAGCCTGTCTACATTAGGTAACTTAGGTTTGATCAGGTGAATGCAATTGAAACCTGAACCCTGTTCGTGCTGACGCCAAAGTTTTTTCGAAACTTCTGTGTCAGAAGTGAAACGCTACCAAAAATATGCTCTAATCAATTCATCGCAAACTTTCTTTTCATGAAATATGGATTATGATTTGCCTGAAAGTGCTGTCAGGCTCGTGCAAGAAATATTATTGTGTCGTCGCGGGGTATTCAAAAGCCGTAATTCTGCTGGGTTGCAAAATGTTCGATTTTCTGACCATAAATAATTAATGATCAGAATATTAACTAATAGTGAATACTGAAAACCTTTGGGTGACCGTGACAGACCACAAATGGGACCAGCATGGTGATCATTTTTGTAGCGTTCAATGTATGTTAGCGAGGTTACCAAAATGCTGCTAAATATGTTAAGTAGAATTTTGAAGCCTATTTTCGAATGACAATCTAGGTTGAAGATTGGTCGAATTAACGTAAGACATAAAGATATGGCGTTGCATCCGTAGCCCGGAAGACTGGCTGCTATTACAAAAGGATCTTGATACGCTTTACAGCCGGTCGTTGAAGAACAAACTGCCGTTTAACTTCAACAAATGCAGGATCATGAATGTGGGGAATCGAGTAGAGTTCACATATCATATAGGTTCGCATGTCCTTGAAAATTGCAGTGCCGAAAAAAGATTTTAATGTCTGGATTTGCTCCAGTTTTAAAACCTCGCTTCAAACTAACAATTCCTTTACAAAGGCAACACGTGTCCTTAATCTACTCAAACGGGTATTTTGGAAATTTTCGTCCAAGATATTCCCAAGGATCATGAATACATACTTGAAACCAGTCATGGAATACGGTGTGCAGTCATGGTCTCCGTCGCTCAAGAAGGATGTGAAACTTATGCAACTAATCTATAACCGCTCAACAAAACTAGTTCTCAGCAACCGAAACAAGCCTTATAAAGAAAAGGATAGCTCAACTGAATCTGTTCGACTTTCCCTATCGACGAGGAGAGGAGACCTTATCTTACATTACAAAACATTCCATACTATGAACCATTCCTTACAGGATATATTCACGCGAAGGGATACGAGAAATTATCGGACCCATGAATATGGGCTGGTGGTACCCCATTCCCACCTAAACTGTAGAAGGTATTTATACTCTGTCCGTTTTTTTTACTTGGAACAGTTTACCTTCAACCGTTGCTCACTCCACCAGCTTGCAGGAATTTAAAACGAAAATATACTATATTTTATTGAATTATTCGTTTCCCAAACACTTATATACCGCTTAATTTTATTTCTAATCTTGATGATACACTTACCTTTCAATTTTTACCATCCTATGGTTGTTGTTAAGCGCGTTGCTTTTTAGACCATTAAAAACTTTTAATCTAATTTTTTATATCATGAAGCACTATTTCAAGATTCAAGATTTAAGATTTTATGGTTGAAAAGCAATTACTTACATAACATGCGTTGAACTATAGGTTACAAGTGTATATGTGTGTAGAAAAATGTCAAAATCAAAATAATTCTGGTAACGATAGATTATAAATAGTTCGGGGCATAATTTGGATTGGCTCTCAGGAAATCGTCTAGTTTTAATTTAAATATAGAAAAAGTGTTTGAGCTTACCAAATCGGCTGGCAGGGAATTCCAAGCGAAACAAATACGCACAGAATAAAAATACCTGCGACAGTTCTGATTGGAGTGGGGTATTCCCAACTTGCAGTTGTGACCGCGGTTGTTGCTGGATGTTCGTCGGTTAAATAGTATATCCAAAGGGTGGGAAACACTGTTAAGGATTTTGAATGTGAGGAGGAGGTCGGCTCGCAGTCTCCTTTGTGCAAACGTCGTCAGCTTCAGTTTACTTAGCCGGTCAGCGAATGGTAGGTTTTCGAGCCCAATGACCAGCTTTGAGGCTCTGTGGTGTATGCGATCCAATAGTGAAATGTCTTTTTGAAGCCATGGAGTCCAGGCTTGTGAAGCGTAATCAGTAAGCGGGTGTATGTACGTGTTCATCATCAGAGAAAAACATCTCTGGGAAAAACATCCGAATATCCGCCTTAACACACCGAGCATCCGAGACGCGCGTTTGTAAACGGCTTCGCATTGTAGACCATTTTTCAGGCTACCGCAAATCCAGACACCTAGGTCTTTTTCTTGTTTGGTGTACTCCAGGATAATGTTGCCAAGCTTGTATGAATGAGAAAAGCTTAGCACACGACCAATGTGCATGATTTGAGACTTCTGCATGTTTAGCGGTAGGTTATTTTCAGATAACCACATTTGCACAGCATCCAAGTCACTTTGATGGGGTTTGTTCTGATCGAAATCGCGTTGGTTGTTGTACATGGTTGTGAAGATGGATGCAAGTCATTATTTCTTGAAGAAAGCTTTTGAATGAATCGTCACCTGTAATGTGTGTTGCAAGTGTCCGTACATTAAAATCACCGAGGAGGAGCGAATGTGAGCTTCAATGCAAAACGTATTGCATTAGAAAGAACAGTGTCAGCGGCAAATACTTTACTTTACTTTACTTTAGTGCGACTATCTCCTCCTGGATGATGAGTCGGCTTCATTGACATCACGGATTGCAGCCGCCCACGCTCGGCGGTTAGAAGCGAGATCCGCGCAGATTGTAAGCCAGGTCCGGTCCCACGTGCGCCATCCGTAAACCGATCGTAGGCCAAGCAGCTCCACGTCCAATCTCACGGTGGCGAGCCAAGTCTTCACTTGTCCTCCGCTACGACAACGCCATTCTGCGCAGGGTGTCGGCGATAGTGTCATCCTGGTTAGTTCAGCGTCCGAGCGTCTCAGGATGTGGCCAAACCATCTCAGCGGCAAATGATGAAGAATGGGTCGATAAATCAATGCTAAGAGGCACTTACGTTTATCATGCAAGTCAACAGAGCAAAACAATGTATCTGGAACATCTAGCTGAGGGGAGAAAAGTATAGTGCAGTTGATGCTTTCATGTAAGTAGAGGAGGACACCGTCACCTTTTGTTGCTCGATATTTTCTGTGAATAATCATGTGTGGGATTTTGAGTTCAGAGTCGTGTATAGAATTACTCAACCAGGTTTCTGTCACTGCAATCAAATCCCAAGACGCCAAGGACGCACGTGAATACAGTTCAGTGAACTTGCCAAGCAAACCCTGAGCGTTGGTGTAACAGCATGATAGAGATTTGATTTTTGATTCAGATGAAGAGCTCATAGTAGTGGATTCGCCGACCCAGAATTGGTCGGCTGCTCCAGATGTTTTGCCTCAGGTGTATTTGATTGGCTTGGTAGCGAAGTCATTTCAGGAACGTTTTATGTCGTATACGAATTTCAGGAGGTGCGAATTTTCGGCATTGATACCACGCCTCGAGTATTCTATCCTTCATCCCATCTGTGTGGAATGATATTTTGAGAGGAGAAGGCTGATGCGATCCGTTTTTCGGCTTAAGGTGCATAACATGCGTCGTTATTATGTCCTTTAAACCTAGGATCTCGTGTAAAAAATCTCTATTCACTGCAATCATGTTGCAGACGTTTACTGGATTCTTCTTCGGTCGAACTGGGCACACCATAAACTATAACAGCTCTGCGATTTATAGCCTCTTTTGCAAGTTCCGGATGATTACGACGAATTTGCCGTTCTTCTCACGGAACGTCCGGAAATATTCGCACAGTCTATTTGTTTATAACTAAGAGGGATGAGGCGAGCAACATATTTTCTACATCTTGGACGGACATTAGCACTACACGCAGTAACCTTGGTGTGTTCGCACGAGGTGAGTTCGGGGATCTAAATAATCGGGTCACCGACGCAGGTGAGGCAGTAATGCCTAAGCTTCGGCAAAGGTCATTCCATTGTTTCCTGTCATCTGCTTCGCGTTGCTTTAGCGATGGCGAAGTTGATTCAATGAGATTACTGCAAATTACCGTGAGATCCTCAATGCTTGTCTTTTTGGGAATTTCAGGGTTCAAACTCTTCGGTCTAAGCTTATGCACATCCTTCAATAATTCAGCACTTCCATTCACTTGACTACATGTCTGATTCACAGACTCATCGGTCGTACCCAGCTGTTGGAAGGGACTTTGGTCGATTTCTGGAGAAATCAGTGTTTCCGTAGTAGTTAGTGCTTCCCTGTAAGACTTGAGTTTAATGTGGTTAAGGACTGTGTTTAGAACTGGTTCCAGCGCTCTCTGACACGCAAATGTTTGGAAAGACTCTAACGTGTTTTCAAGCCGTTAAAGGTTCGCCTCTACAGCGAACACGCGTCTTTCTATAATTGAATTGAGTGTTCGGCGCTTGATAAATCACTAGTTACTTTCAATCTGCATGGATTACATATATAGCAGATGCCTGGTAATTTTTCATTATTAATTAGAGTCACAGATTCAGGTGATAAATACTTTTCACAGTTCGCATGAATAGCAATTGAACACAAGTAACATTTAACTTGACGCGATCTGGGACTTACCAGCTGTTTTTCACTTGAAATGCACCGGTAATTAGCATGATTAGGATTTTCTTTTGGCATTTCGCGGGATCTTTAAGAAACTGACTGACTAGTTCGAAGAAATATGGTAGAAATAATCTTGAAACAGTTAATAACTGAATAAAGTATCAAAATATTCATTTGGATGAATTTCTAACACACCCCACGACCAGTTTGAATAAAGCATCCTTTTTCTTCCGTAAAATCAGTGCAATTTTCACAATTTTGACGTCTGCTTTATTCGTCTTCAACTTATCACATTACATCCTATTAGTCCAATCGATTTATCCAGGCGCACGTTATCCACGCAGCATATCTCATATACCACGTGATTACCAGCAATTTGGCAAAGCGTTCAAGATCGATGTAGTCGGCACGCATCTTTATTTAGGTGTGGAGAAACAATCGTAATCCACAACGAAATTTACATCCTGAAAGCACATTTTTTGAGTTAGTTTAAGTTCAATATAAGCGCTAATTGAATACTTTATGCACGTTTCGGATGAATTAGAAGAGAGACGATTATTGCCCCGTAAACTGAAATGTCATTTCCACACCACCGACCGTGTCACGTGCACATCCTTTTCGAAATAGCCATGTGAAGCTCCATCAAGGTCGTAGTATTGATCTGTGACTTTACGTCAAAAGCGCATGACTCACCAGTCGGTATGTGCATGCGTGGTTGGTCGAAATCTGTCGGGACTGGATGCCAGTTGTTTATATGGAACTATGCGAATAAAATGCTGGCTAGAGTAATTAGAAAGTGAACAAGTGCATTACTGTGAAAATTGCTCCGGAGTAGATGTGGTACAAGAATTAAAAAGTGAATACAGAAATATCGATTGGCCGGAGGTTATTTGACAATTTGAACAACGATATGAAGTTTCAGAAAGGTCATTTGCATGCATTTCCATCACACACCCCACGACCGGTTCGTGCAGTTTGCACTCATCAGGTAGGGACAGTAGGATCAGCATCCGCATGCGCTTGAAACAGTGGAAGAATGGCGAACAAGTTGCGCTTGTATGCCACTGTTGGATAAATTTGGTACGATCAACCTGCTCAATCTTATGAACCCACACTCATGTAGATGTCATGGTTTAAAACCATGACAATGAGCATAAAACTCATTTGCATGCACACACATTTAGTTTCATTGTTATTCTAAATGTGCTGGTTCGTTAAAATTACATTTTAATTTTCTGAACCTTGGAAAATTTACCGAGAAATGGTTGGACCAACGATGTCCATATATATTGGGATCTATTAGGTTAACTATATACGGTAAATCCTCTTGTAATCCATTGTTTGTAGCCTGCACTAATTCCGTATTAGAACAGCATCATACCCGAACAGGTTTGACTATTATGCAACACAGTGAATCTGGAAAATGTTTGTCACATATAAATTGGAATAGCTTACGATATTATTTTGTGGAAATAATCTGTGCGAAGACATGGAGCAACAAAATCATTACAAAACGAAATTCACGAAACCGGTCATCATAAAAGAAACGTAATATGCTTCCGGCGGCGAAATTCTTCTGCTTCAAATGTCACTAAAATGCACTGATTTTAGCCATCCTTGTCGTCCATGGGAACCTTGCCATCGATAGTTTTATCTGGTTTGCGAGTTAAGCCTTTCTTACTGTGATATGAAGCGTCAGCCGTAGACTCTTCCACATTTGAAAGGATTCGAGTATCAAAATTTATCTACTCCTACGATCCAACTTACATGCAGTGTTAACTGTATTCGAAGTTTATTCCAATTGTGGGACGAATTCTTTCGAGGCGAATTACACAATTGCTGCAATAGTGTCTCAACGAAAGCCACATTCGTTGGCAGAATCTATCATCGATTACAGCACGGGATACAGCAGTACCCGCGCGCTCACCAGTCCTTTGCTGCGAGATGCCTACTCCCACAAGTGAAGAATGATTAACTGCACTTAAAATACACAAATATGTTTTCCACACCCGTACCAAAACAAAGACAGGCACGACGTGGTCACATTAAATCTTACTTTCTGAAAACAACTCTCTCATTACCACTTTTCATGAAAGTATGTTTAGTCATGCGCAATATGAGAGTATCTCATTCTTCCTTTTTGACTTATTATTATTATTCTTGACAAACGACAGAGAGGCAAGCTCTTGCCACCACCATAATTTCCAAACTCAAGAATATAGTTCAGAAAATACCCCAGATAACGATAACTTCATGGCCAATATGGTACATATTCTTAATGATTTCTGGCAAGGCACTGTCTACAGGTTACTGAAACGTTTCAGCTTCGCTGCGATTAACTTGTCCGTCAGAGCATTCCACTGATTGAAAACTCTTGTTGTAAGAGTGAAATGTGGTTGTTGGCGGTGACTTTTGAAAGATGGGCCGCAAGTACTTGAGATTTTTTGAAATGGGAGAACTCTCACAATTCAACTTTATATGCTCCCACCAATACATGACGAATTATCAGAAACTCATCGTGCAAACACCGTCTATCGACCGACATGAAGTTAAGTCGTTTCACTCTCCGCACAGAACTGGATGTTAAGCCATTCGCTTTCTTAGCCGCACATTGTTGCACTGTTTCTAGCCGACCGCATTTTCTCCTAATAAAAAGAACATTTTCTGCTCGGCCATATTCCATTCCTCCCATCACGTATGTCACAAAGCGAATGCAGAACAGAAAGGAAGTAAACACCGAGAGCAAACCAGTTGATCTGATTTCAGATTTGTCGCTTCTTACTGGCATAATGAAACAGGTCTAGTGAAAGTCGGATATCAGAGGTGTGTAGAATAAAAAAACGTTTACTCTACTGCTTAAAATGCCCACTCATTATAATTCCAAAATACACAACACTCTTCAACAGTCATAGTTCAAAGATAAGCTATAGTCACAGTTCATTGATAACCTTCTATAATATTGGAAATATTTCAGCCAATAAGCAATACGTTCAACTAAATGAACAGAAACTTAATTGAGATCAAGCACAAGTTTTCGAACGCTATTCGTCAAGCACGATGAAATGAGAACTACCTTTGCATCGGTTGACATTAGTGTTGAGCGCAATTTGCAGAATACATCTTTGTGCGTGAATATTGGTTGATACAGTAAACTTTGTCAACGGTGGTGGGGAAACCCACTTGGGTACGCCAAAAATGTATACTTTCAAGAAAAAAAGGCATTTACGTCTAGAAAGCCTTGAATTGTTTTAAATCTTTTGATTCTTAAAAGCCACAAGTTTAAATCTAATGTTAGTAGTATAAATATTCCGTCCCATGTGAAGGTACGAACATAACACCGTGAGAACTGATATTATTGTGTACACATCAACATTTACAACGCACTTAACTTTCGCGTAAAATATCGTAGATCGGATTTGGGCTCGAATTCCATAACGGTTTAGTCACTTCCGTAGCAAACAGCTTTTCACAGAATAAAGATTTAACGAACGTTTTCTTCGTACTTCAAGCGGAACATTAAAGCCACTGTCAGTATAACCAATAGCTATTTAAGGGGCATCCTACCAGGTCCATGTACCATATTTACCTCCGAATTAAAGATAAACCACAGAGCTCTGTCTTGTCCGTGAACTATTCCGTCCCAAAGATTTTTACATGTTGCTCATGTCCAATTGTTTATCGAACATCGTTATAAGGTGTACATTGTGTTTCAGTTACAACGAAGTCGAACACAACCGGGCAGTGTTGAAGTGTTGCTACAACGACGTTTACCCGCCCCTGTAGATATTCTCATCTCGTTACATTTGCTCTCGTTCAAAGAAAGTCTTCAAACCGGACACTCAATCACCAAACTCTATCTGTTTGTCACGCAGTCGGCCACTGAGAGGATTCGATGGAGCAAAACGCCACCGTATCAGCATGCGGATTTTTGGACACAGTTGCGATACAAACAAGAACAGACACCGTGAGATGAAGAAGAGGATTGAATCGACCGAAGCTATTTAGGATCCATTTTTACTCGAAGCATGTACCTGGCTGATGATGTGTTTGCATATTCTTTTTCGGTCATCATCTTTCTCAGCTTATTAATAAAACATTTCATACGAAAATTTTGATCGATCGAATAAATGAATAAAATTCTCTGGAACAATTCAGACACTGCATTTACTTTCGGTTACTTACAAATATTAATGACATCTAATTACGTCACTACCCAGCATTATAAAGCCACACTTAGTGTTTACACCTGGTTGTATACAGATAGGTATATGCGATTTAGAAGCATTCGTTACACAACATTAATTATAGCACACGATTTTTAAAATTAGTTGGAAAATTTTGAAACACACGTAATGAAAAAAAACTTGCTATTTCCGTGAAAATCGTGGGAAACATTTCATTTGGTCAAAGAAAAATTAATAACTATTACAATGGCAAAAACTGTCATTCAATTTGTGTGAATAGTGTATAAAATGTGATTAAGTATAGCCACGAGGCTATCTTGGGGATGTTTCATTTCAAAGCTTTGAACCCATGGCTCGAGTTTATTTTTGAATCAATCAAACATAAAAGCTGTGTAAGCAAAATAGATTTTCAAATTCTCCTTTGACTAACTCCACCAAGGACGGTGTCAACATGAAAATGCGAGGCTTGATACGAGGCTAGCTACCGCGCTGTGTAACATTACGGTACGTTTTGAGGAAACAAGGGACTTACGAAATCATCTTCATAGGAAGAGTAGCGTATTTGTTGATGAGAAGAATTATGGAGCTATGTTATGAAATACTAAAGTTTCTGGAGGCTTGTTGGACGCATAGCAATGTCAATACCGAAGTAACATACATCGATACATGAAAAGTTGAAACTATATATGAGATAACAAAGACATTTGAAGCGGCAGCCGAGAGTCAAAAGTGCATCATTATCCTGTTTAGAGCTCTTAGGTCTAAGTGGGTTGGATTGGGATAGAAGCGGATAGTCCCGGGTACGATGTTACTGAACTTTTACCACGAATCGGAAAACTCGCTTCATACCCAGGCTCAACACCGAAGCTATCAACAAATCAAAAAATACTGATAGTATATAAAGCACAGGGATCAAGAGTCATCACATCATCATACACAAAACAGAAAAGGTGGTAAACGGAAAAATTAGCCAGTAAGAGACATCAACTATGACATTCAGAAAAACCAACGCCACAGTACAATAAAGTCTATCATAGCGAATATCATAGTGTGCCATCACCATTAATGTGGTAGGCCTAATTGCCAAGATAGGAAGAATCAGTATTTGATACAAGGATAGTATTGAATATCACGGTATGGGAAACAAAATTGAAGATAAATCGCGCTCAGCATACATGTGCACTTTCAGCTATTTAGAGGCAGTGTTTATCAAATGTGATAAAGTTGAAAATGGTTAACGGAGTGGATACATCCTCAGATCGTCCTTAGCAGGAGCCAAACTGAAAAGGAAGGAAACAGGATTACGGTACAATCAGCACGACAGATGTACACTACAACTCTAATGAGAAACTAATAGTAAGCAATAACAGTACAAGGCGTGTCTCAACAACATGTCTCAAGTCATTTAAGAATACGCGGAAAAATGTGTTTCAAAAGCGAATGGAAACAGATTAATAAAGTAGGAGAGAAACATGGTATGCAATCCTTGGCTCAAAGAAACAACTCCACAAGAAGCTGATCCCTAATGCTTTATTAGAAAACATAAAGTATATTGAGGATAAGAATATAGCTGTACACAATAGTGGTACAGAAAGAGTAAGCCAAGGTACATGTGCAAAAAACAGGGCCAAATATGGTCGTGGCAAATATCAGATGGACCGTGACAGTGAGTGCATGCCGATTACCGTGATTGAGGGGCAGATGTTACTTGTGCTGGTTGATCTAGCACATGAGCAAAATTTCTTTTGGTTCAACATGTAAATCATAAGTTTGAAACTAGAGTGGTGCTGTTTCGCTGTTGAAGGTACTTCACGCAGACGTTAGACAAGCAGCGTTGATCGCCCGGTCATTGATGCGAATGTTTTGTTTGTTACTCCCGTACGACCACAGCACAAGGCGATGTGGAACATGCAAGCAGCAAATGCTCAAGATGTACAACCGTGTTTGAAATCAGCCGAAGCAGGCCAGCAGTAACAATGGAAATATTCGAGATGTCGTCGTCGAGCTTTGAGAAGCGATTGATTCTGTTCCCGATGAGGCTCTCAATGTCGAATTAGTCAAACATTTGGTTTCGGAATGCTTTCGAAAGCTTGCGATAATCACCAAATGTATTCAATTGAGAGGTTTCGTTCGAATTTATCAACCGCATTGAATCGGGGGTAATTTCGATTCTATCCACACGCGGGAAATTGCAAATAGTTTATTTTGTTTAGGATGTGATTTAAGTTTTTGCTGTAAGTGACTACAGAGAAAAAATTAAAACAGATTAGCAAGCGCCAGTAGTTTCGTGAATTAACTTGCGTTTTCCGACTGGTTCCAGCAGCAAACAATTAACCGCATTTATTTGGAAACTTACAACACCTTGTACCGGTGATTTTAGCGCTGAACAAACCGAGCAGCTGTGCGTTTTGCATAAGAAACGCTAACGTCGAATCTGTTTTACAGTGAAGGCCAATAACTGGATTTCTTTCAAATCAAACCTACACGTTTAGAGTTGGCCTACAACAGTGTGTTTAGCTGAACTTACACAACCTGGCTCATTTGTTTATATTTGCGTGTAAGTAAAGTTGAGTGTGTGTGTGAGAAATGCACTACGGTGGAATTTTAAAAAAAAGTTTCATATGACGAAAAACAATCGAGTTACTGATGCGTGGGACGATACTGGGCGGATTGTCAGCTTGGATTCGAAATTAGCTCGTAATCGAAAATAAATAGAAAGGGGATGATCACCGTATCAGGGGAAAATATAACAAAACATGGTTTAAAATATTCATTTGCGTGCTTTTCCGTCACACACACACCCCACGACCTGTTTTGTGCTGTTTGCACTCATCAGGTAGGGACAGTAAGATCAGGATCCGCATGCGCTTGAAACAGTGGAGGAATGGTAAACAAGGAGCGCTTGTATGCCACTGTTGGATAAGGCTGGTACGACCAACCTGTTCAATTACATGTGTCCAAACACATGTTTAATGAAGTTAAACACATAACCATGAACCAAAATATTCATTTGCATGCTTCTTCGTCACACACACCCCACGACCGGTTTCGTGCTGTTTGCACTCATCAGATAGGAACAGTAAGATCAGGATCCGCATGGTTTCTTTACTCGGGTTCCTTGATTATGTTCAACGGTGCCACGGTTCTGTATCATTCCAAAATAGACAAATAAAGTTTGATCCTGAAACCCCAGCGATCTTACTGCCACTTTGGTGAAACCTATCAAAAATCTACAGGGCTTGTTCATTGACGTAAGAGTAGTTCGGTCTGCAACAAGATTTAGGGAAGAAAAGCAAATGACGATACAATACAATATGGGATTCATATGAATTTCAAAAATTCCATGCAGGAAGTCGCGAGGGGAAAATCCCATTTTACACCCAGAGAATATTGTTTATAAAGATGTCCGGACCCCGAGGTTACGAGAAATATCTCGATGCTGGGCAGTTTAAAATCATCATGAAGGGCGAGTAAAAAGTTCCAGCAGGTAGATACGCAACACGGATTTCTTAATTTATTGTCACTTTGTGTTGACATAATTTCCAATTATAAGGTTCTAAGATAAACAGATACTCATCGGATCTAAATGTTATAGCAAATATAAGTGGCTAACAAAGTGACTAGTCAAGATAAATAAGTTTTAAACAAACAGCGTCTCGTGATAAATGATTCTGATCTTTCTAGAACACCATGCCAAAAGTGTTGAGTAAGGCGTATCGATTCTTATCTTGTTTAACCACAGCACATCAGTATGCCCCACCAGTACAGAAAAGCTAAATTCGATCCGAATGATGTAACAAATAAAATGGAGCAAATTCCGCCAGCATACAATCGAACAGACACACTCAAAGACATTTTAATCTCCGCAAAATTGCCACCGCTTTTCACCATATGACGATGCGTACCGCTTTGAAGATTGTTACGTTTGTTTAAAATGTCCCAGTGAGAATCGATCGTTCGTATGTGAACGCAGACACAGAATCGAGAAATTTCTAAATGTGCGTTTCACGAGTAAGATGCATTCCAGCCGATTACATAGTAAAACGACCGCAGATTAAAGATAATGATTGAACTCAGTCCAGCCGATCCCGTATCATTTACAATACGTTTTCTTTTGATCGTATAGATACAGCGTACATGAATGGTTCATCCGTACGAATAGAATCGGTAACCTTTGGGTGTGTAGCTCAGCCGAAAGTGACATCAAATTCATCCCATCGGCTCGAGAAGAGTTACGAGTTTAAAATTTAATATATTGACCTGCTTGTGGGCACCTCGACTTCCCAAATCGACAAAGTAACAAAGTTTAATGAGCAAGAAAGACTCATAAGCGTTTTGGTCATTTAGTAATCAGAAGAAAGGTGAAACAAGTTGAGGGGTTATTTTCTTTAGATGTAGGAGTCTTCCTTCCGATACAGGCTATGGTTAAAATGATTCCTAAAACGAAGTCAACGCAGCTACCTGGACACAATCGCGGAGGCTTGATTTGTAAATACCGTTTTGCACTTTATTAAACCCATTAGTTCCAAAGCTCCTCAGCCAATTACACGTGCTCTTTTTTGCACCGTATGCCGTCAATAATCAATACTGAGCTACGCGGTGTGTTCGAATTAGATACCGACACACTGCGCATGGCATCACCACATTATCGATTTTACACCACTATGTGCCACCGCCATTTCGACAGTTACCACCAGATCGCTTAGTGTGTCACCTGTACCAAGCCTTCTAAACAATCTGTCGCGGATCACTCGATTACAGTTTTGCTCACCGGTGGGAGAATATGAGGCCACACATGTAGTTTATTCGCCAACATTCAGGATAACAAAAAGCACGCTGCAATAAAAGAAAACAATAGCTGATTGTTTTTATTGCACGATCTCGTTTGCTGGATTATTCGGAACGGGTTCATTTAAATTCACCGAAATTTCGATTATTTGTTCGTGAGGACCTGCTGTTGTGCCGACGCTACAGAAGCGATGAATTTGTTATTTCTGATGTTCACATGGTGATCACCGAGCTTGCATAATCATTGTTGGTCATTTCATCATCAGGCTCGGTGACGTCATCGACAGAAGGTCTCTTCAAATGACGTACAATTGCACTTCATGTTGAATATGAAAGTTTAACGAATGTAACATCTTACTCGAGAACGGAGAATAATCTGTCTCGTGTGAACACCAACCAACAATATAGGCGAATCTCGTCACCACAACTCCGTGTATGTGCAGACGTGAGCATCTTAACCAAAAATGAAAGTCAGCAACTTGTTGAAATACTTTCAGGGTGGACCGTGAACACCACCCAAAGCGAGATGCTTCGAAAGTAATGATGCAGAAAGAATGAACGTCCTTTCAAAAACACACGTAGACTGCCAAATGGGGAACATGTAGAAATATAAATGTTGCATAGCCAGCGTGACTGCGAAAATTTGTTGAGTCTCATGAGGCTGCGACAGGTGCTGGTGAAGTACAGTGTAAACTAAGATCATTGGGAGCTCAGCTCTTCATAGCTGGCCCACTTTTCGTGAGGTTGTAGAAGCCACCCGAAATTGATACGGTACAAGAAACCTTCACGTGACCACATAAATATCCCAGCAAGACAGTGTGATTGTCGCCTTTTTAAGAATTTAAAACGATCTTCGTCATTTTTTATTGCCCGACTGCTACAACATTTATTAAATTCGACAGCGTGTTACATTGACTTATGGAGGCCGAGAAGCTACTTCAGAATACGTCTGACAAAACTTTTAAGCTGGAATTAAACTCAAGAGGAGTTCATCTTAGACCACGTTTTTTTAAAAGGGAGCAACGTATTAAAATCCGCGTGAAAACGCTCATTATCAAGTCTAAGATTTTGCGAGGTATGTATCTAGCGCATGTCAAATTGATTGCCTGATAATATGCCAACGTATTAGTCTATCCAAAGACAGAAAACTATCAACTGTAGTATTCAAGCCTCTGGGTAGTGAAGAGTTACATCTAATCACATCTAGCGAAAATTTATCGATTATCAGGGTCCCAAGTCTTTCACATGTTTATCGTAAATGTGACACAATGTTGCCAATGGGGAACCCGAAGGACGCTTGACAGCGAACGTGACTAATTCCACCGATAAGAGATAGTGAATTTAAGCAGTCGCCGCGGGAAGCTGTGTGAATTATTCGAATTTGTTGCAAACTCAACAAAATGGAACCCAGAGGGCCCGAGAGAACACTTTATGCTGAGATGCGTGAGAGAACAGCACACAACGTCAGATGTGTGCGTTTTAAGCGTGGGAAAACGGATAAGTCACACGCATGATGGATAGGATGAAACTACATATAATCATCGTCCTGTGAAAGGACAACGGGGATTGAAAGGTGCTTATAATCAGTATGATGTTGGTTTTTAAAACGACGCACATCTCAATGCACTAAACGAGAGGAAACCCTACTCCACTCTGACGAAAATAGCACCGGAATTAGAAAGGTTTATTAAAAGCTATCGCTAGCCAGGCACAAAGCTGAGACTGTCATGGATGACAGGAAAGCGCATCACATTCCATCAAACCACGACCGTCTGCCAAAAGTTATACAGCCTCCAGCCAGCAAGGTCACACCACGGGTCATTCTAATATCCTCATGACTTGCAAGAACGGGATAAAAAAGCAGAATCAAAACTAAGAACCTCGAACGACCTTCAGTTGATGCAACTCGGATTTTGTGATCAACACTCAAACATAGAAGCACCAGGGGCCCTACCGCAATGCTGAAAAGATTAGATTCATTTAGAAACGGATAGGCTTCTAGACCTTGACTGTATGTCGGCTTTAATGTGCGAAAATGCAGCCAACAGACAAATTTAATTGTGGTATCAACACGGTAACGTTGACCAAGGCTTACGCTCCAGCGCTCTCATTAATCGTTGAAGAAAACGATATTCTCAGATTGTCACGCAGCTGCCACCGTATTCGTGCAACTCCCGTTCGAAAGACTAGCATTCGTCACATCTTATTAGATGAGTCACAAATAAGATTAAATCAAATCACACAATACGACACAGACACGCTATTAGTGAACAAATGTAAAACTAGAAAGGAATAGTTCTCCCTGCGCCAAGCAGATATGCAATCCAATGATAGAACATTGTTGCATAAGCGAATGTGCGTTTCAGGAAAGTATTCACAACCGGGTTCAAAATAGCAAGCGTAGATGCCATCACTGGGGGGTACACTTTGAAGTGTGTAGTACACACCATTGCCAGCACATTGAGCGTCAACATTCAACGTTTCCGATACGGGTACTGGTATATATGTTGACGCTAAAGAAGCTTTTGAACCAGCTTAGCTTGGAGCGAATTCGAAGCTGGCCAACAGATAAAACGCAATGAGAGATCGGCCGTTTCTATTGACTTTATGGCCAACGCGGGATCACCGTATGCACTTGAGCGGTCACGATACTCCACGGACGGAGCCAGCGACCGCTCAACCACGAGAAAAACCCAGGATGATGTCGAGAACTGAAACCCGTCAGCGCAGAAATAGCATGAAGGCAATCAATTATCACAATTGTTTGTTGTAATAATGGGCTCGAGACGGAAGCTTACTCAGAGCAAGGATACGAAAAGATAGGAAGCTATGTTACAGCCAATCACGTTAATAAGCAGAGTACTATAGGTGTAGAGTGCCAAGGGGCAAATCAGACATGATCAAAACAACACAATCTACAGAAAAATGAGACTGGTGGAATCAAAGTTACATTAGAGTGCAAGAATCGTAATAGAAACTTTCTTAAAAATATTTAGTTTTCTCAAGTATGAATAAATTATACCAAGCCCTAAACATTCGAACACCAAAACTCGTGCAAATATGGGAACAATTTTCTTAAGATCCGGACCAAAATGTCAAAGTTGATATCCACGTGACACCAATCTAGCAAGCGAAAAGTACCTCAATTTCGCTTCAAATGATGAACATGCCACCCGCCAAACCGTGAACACGTCGCACGGAAATTAAAAGTGAAAGTATGCAAGTCTTTTTAGATTATTAAGCTCGATTTCTACATAGATAACAAAACACAATAATTCATCCACAAAGACAGATCAGACCAGTAGGTTTCGAGAACAATTGTGATTAGAGCTAAAATAGTTGTTGGCTGGTCGAAGCAGTTATGTACAAAGGTTTATTTATACCTTTGTGACGGGGGGCCGTTAGTGAGAATAGAAGGCATTAGATATGGGCGATTGGAATCAACAACGAAAAACTAGCTTATATAATAAAACACTAGTGATGTACTGATCATTTCTCTATCACTTACCATTCCGACCAGCTGTATACTGTTTAAAGTAAGCAAAGATCAGGTTCTGTGAACAAAGAATGTGCCCTAAGGAAACCACTGTTACAACCAACAGGAAATTGTTACGACCGAACTGCTCCAATGGGACGTGAGCACTCCCACAGATCGCTGTTTACGTGATCCATAGATTGATCAAATTCATTTTCACGATTAGGACTATTTGACTAGTTTCCCACACAACTGAGCGAGAAAAAATCGAGTTCGCTACACAAAAACGTCTGCAAGTAAGATATCACAAGCCTGGATCCCGGCAATGTGCCGCACAGTCTACGATACTGCTAGGTTGCCCATGCTTAGACAGATATAACAGGGGGAATGGCAGTGAGACTGCAGCTCAGCACCGTTGGCAAATCAATTTAGTACGCTGTAAGCAGTGCAGTAAAGAAATACCCCAACAATTGCACATTTGTCTGCAAGAATAAAAACGAACCCCGGTCAAGGTTGCCGTTCGGAACACGGGATACCTGAAGAGTTTAACAACTGCATCTCAATATGCTATCTCAAAATATGCTAGGATCAAACCGCAAGATATGCTGTAGATATCTTCCACACTATATTCAAGTGACATCACACCCAGTGGTGTTTCTGGGATACAGCACTAACCATATATCGTATGGACTAAGTTGATAAACGATACAAAGAATAAAAGTAATCCGAAGAAACCTGATACAAAATAGGTCCATGCAACATATGAGGTGACCTCATAGGCCAAAGGAGATCGATTACACGGACATTCTTGACAAACCGCAGCCAATCGCGAGGATTCATAGAAATACAGACGACGAGCGAAAAGTTAATGGCTTAGGAAGACAGTACTCGAGTGTCTAGAAATGCGGCCGAACATGTGATCTTGGACGACATCTACGCACGGATGCGACTGAGACGAAGAACCGAAAAGGCAGGCAATCACATGCGATCACGTGACCAATGGTCGGCCGGTCAAACACAATCGTCAGTGCCACTTAGAGCAGTCATTTTGCCAACGATCGCTGAAGATGTTGCCTAGTCTGGCAACGAAACGTCCGATGCAAACTCAACAAGCTGGGAGAACAAATTCAAGTAAGCTACAAATGCGCCCGAGACGACCAGTTTTCGGCGGTTCACCAAAACCACCAGTCAGAGAAAAGCCAAGAGAAACCGGGAAAAGATATTTCTTAAATGGTTCAACGACAACGAGCAAGGCCACAAACGTACCTTGATCGGGCGGGAAAGCAACGTTTCGGGAACCGGGGACAAAAATATGAATCAATACAGGGGTTGACAAAGAGTAGCAAGTATACGATTGTTCTTGACATGTAAGCGGATGCGAAAGCGAAATTTGGAAATACCTATAGGATGAAAACGTGGTGGGTAAAAACGGGGGTGGGGGCACGCCATGTGAGCAGGAGCGTAGCCCAGGCCAATGATGAATCTGAAACGTGGTAGATTCAAAAGAATCATGACTAAAACTAAAACGTTGATTAACCAGTGACAATACAACGAAGCCTAGCTGGCCATCGCGGAAAAATGCTTGTTCCAAGCAACACAGGAATGATCAAGCACAGACAGAGCAAGCTCGCGTCTGCGGGGAAAAATAAATCGCTAGCACGTAATCCCACGGGGTGGGGAAGCGGACTGAACAAACAAAGCTAAACAGAACGCAAAAGCCAATGGGACTGTGAAGAAACCGCGAAAGGAAGCAGCGACATAGCTTTGAAAATCGGAAGATAAACGAGCAACATAGAACATTTGGGATAGTGTATACGCGTGATGGGATTAATGCTTCTTTTTCCGGGAAAACGAAGGCATTCTAAAACTTCCGATCTTTTTGACCTTTTTGTCCGACTTTGGCTTCTGAAAAAATAAGAGTGTGTGTGAGAGAACAAACTCGGTGAGAGGAAACAGTTCAAATTCAATCTAGACTCCCAGAATTGAAAACAAATCTATTTATCGGGCTACAGCATGGCATTTTGATTCGGAGTCAAGAGGTCTGGGCAATCTGAATGTCACCGATACTATGTATTGAAACTTGACTATCAAACAGCCAGAAACCGGTAGTGGAGTGTAAGGGATGGGGATGTGAGCAACACTTTACTTTGGTCATCCATAAGCGCCTTGTGTGCTTGACCAAGAATCACTTTATGATTCCGTGTCTGAACATCGTGGTTCGTTGTACGAACCCTATGCAACAGTGTCATTCAAGTATAACCTTGTTTACCATTTATCCACTGTTTCAAGGCTCACTGAACCTGATCTTACTGTCTCCACCTGACGACGGCAAACAGCCAGAAACCGGTAGTTGAGTGTAAGGGATGGGGATGTGAGCAACACTTTACTTTGGTCATCCATAAGCGCCTTGAGTGCTTTGACCAAGAATCACTTTGTGATTCCGTGTCTGAACATCGTGGTTCGTTGTACGAACCCTATATAACAGTGGCATACAAGTATAACTTTGTTGACTATCAGTTATTGAAAATAATAGAAAAAACCGTATGAGGGATCGGAACGAGAAAAATTCAGTTTCCCAAATGAGTAGACCGGCATTAGTGGGGGCAGCTTCGCCTTAAACTTCAACTCGGAGATTTGCGCAGTTTCAATGACAGTTGGTGTTAAAATTAAAAGTTATAGCAAAATGGCATATGAAACGGTTTCGAATATCAACGAATGAAACATTCCGTAATTCTGTGGGAATAAAAGTTACGTTGGACCGACTCGATTTTTGAAATAAACACTATGCTCGCCATGATTCAATGACGCCTTGGTATTCACCCGGTTTACTGCAACCAAAGCAAACAATAACGGCAAGTGCCTGGGCACACGCAGATAAGACAAGTTCCGACAGAATCAAGTAAACCCCAAGTTTCCGTATTCTGTTGGATGCCACATTGGCGACAAACCACCTAAGATACACACGTTTACCTAAAAGATTACTCAGGGCAGAGTACAGGGTGATCAGCAATGTCGAAAATTCCTCATTATTCGAGCAAACCGGAATGCAATTTTAAACTGAATGAAAAATGACTTCTTGGACCATAAAACCTTGGGAAAGCAATTTACCAGGCAGCGGTCAAAGCAGTATGAAGAAGCTAAATGTAGTTAATGACAACATGAAATTGAGAATCCAACGAAAAACAACACCGACGTTGAATTAAAACATGCGGAACTAATGTTCAAACACAGCACGACAGAACTAAAACAAACATTGACTAAAATAAGCTAACATGCAGTTTGTGGAAAAAAACAAAAAAGAGAATTGACCTCGTCTGCGCCGTTCGTGTACTGCAGGGTGTTGGCCATTTGCGCGTTGGTAGCCGCTGTAGATCAAACGAAAGAAAACGAGTACGCGTTAGTTTCACCAACGGATTAAGCACAGGGACACACACATATACGTATACGAGCATAAGCGTTACACGTCCACAACCACTTGGCCAAACAGACAGACAGACAAGCAGAGATTGGATTTCGATAAACAAGCACACGTGAGGCACGATTCGCATCTCACAGCATGAGCCGAGGCTGGGACAGACCAATGTTGATAAAAGCGCATTTGGTCGTGGTGATTGTTTTGCGAGGACCACCAAGACCAAGAAGAGGGTAAACAATGTCTGGTTGACATGATAGCCTTGCAGGTGGTGATAAATTGGATTTTCAGATCACAAACAACTGTTGACTGACTGATACACAACCAAGTTTGAGATAAAGTGTGAACTGGTCGTCAGTATGAAAGGCGTGTCTTGAATGCATGTCAGACGGTTGAACGAAGTGAAATTAAAACTGTCCAATGCGGGTGGAACGTTAAAGAGGAAGCGGCGATGCGTCAAAATCATGCGAGATTCGGACTCAGACGACTAGGAACCAAGTGAAAAAATAACGGTTTCGATGTTTCACGATTATGCGGTTTGCATGCATGGATGTTTGCCAACCATACAATCATACTATAACACTATTATTAATACCTTTGCTATCAGGATTGTTATTTCATACATACATTTTGCCCTGTTGATGATAGTTATATGGATGCGAAGCTGAGGAACACCGTATGATACGAATAACTCTGACGACATGCGTTAGTAGCACAAAGGTTGTCATAGCCGGGGGTGGCAGTGGGGATAAGCTCCCATATGCTCCCATATGGCATGCGTCTCAAATAGCCTCTGACAACCAAGTCCAGCTTCTGGCCTGCACGAGTGGCTCTCCGAGCCCGGCGGAACTGCTTCTAACAACAGGAGAAGGGGCGAGGGCGAGTGACTGGTGTCTGAAAACCAGTTTGCTTCAGGCAGATGTAGCTCGTTAGCCTGAGAGGGTATTTCATCTAAGGGAAGGAAAACCCTGATTTTAAACCTCCGCTGCCTTGTGGGATACCCGATCGCGGGAAAGACTTCGGGAGAAAACCCTGAGGAAAAACCTGGAACAGAGTCAGGTAGACCATTTCTTTCTGGCAACTCCCTGCTTCCTTGCAGGTCGCACTTGGTTGTGCAAAGGCTAGAAAAGCTGCTTCGAACAAACGCCGAGTGGTGCTGAGGACGCCGCTTTGTACCCAAATCCCCAAGAACCTTCATTGAGGCCGACTCATCCTCCGGGAGGAGATGGTCGCACAAAAGTAAAAGTAAAGTAAGTTAGTAGCACAAAGGGTTTTGTAACCTTTTCCTTTGGCATTAACCGCAACAACGTTTCTGCATTTCTTTAGATCAACATTAAATCGCATGTCGAGGCGCTGTTTGAGAAGAAGCTACGTTATATAATGTTTTCCTTGTCTCTAAGGAGATCAACATCATCCGGAGATCAACTCACACAATTCGCTTCACGTTACCTCAGAGTGCAAAGGGGAGAGGAAACACTCCTTGGTTACTTTTGTCCAGCCAGATAAGTTTAAACTGTCGCGTGCACTAAAACACCGTTTCAAATAAGCCTAAATGAGTTTTCTACCGCATATTATTCACATATCCCGCGATCCGATAAAGATTGTGTTCTTCAGGTAGACAGGGTGTTGACTAAGCAGCGCCACTTGCATGGCGGGTTGGGTAACCAGTTAAAGCAGCTACTTTGCCAGCGCTAGAGTATATGAGTGAAAGTCACTACTTCGAGCAAGTAACGTGAAGCTGGCGCTCGGCTATTTCGGTCACATTGGGCATCGAGAGAGTAAGATTAGTGCAAACCCGCAAACGAACGATTCGCGATAATCAATAGGCGAGTGAAACAAGCGTAGCGGGCAATTCATGGTGCTGAATGTAGCGAACAAAACCAGGAAAAGTGAGCACATCAGAAGCGAGTCATTGCACTCGATTTGATCGGATCCGTCATGCGAAGTAAAACCGTGTTAATCCTGTCAAACCATGATTTAGGAGCATAACTTCAAAAGTAAACAATCCACGAGGCCCAGCATCGCTCAGGAGATACGACGTTAATCCTAGATCTATTCTACGTGACACTTGTATGGTTTCGTGGTTGAGACGTGAAAAACGCACTTGGCTTCGGTAGAAAAGTCTAAAAAGATTAGTGCTTGGTAGTAGCTGAATACCGGTATAACTATGACTTCACAATATCGCCGGAAAGACTCCAAGACAGACGTACGTGTAAAATAGGTACCGAGAATGGTCTGAATGAATACAATATCGGAAACAACAACGCTCATCGGGATTCCTGTTTCTCTGGCGAACTGGAATGGGTCATGCACATTAGGAATTTTTAAAATGGATGAGTTTGTTCCAGGTTTTACCCATGGAAAACCCTGATTTTCAACCTCCGCTGCCTTACGGGATACCCGATCACGGGAAAGGATTCGGGAGAAAACCCTGAGGAAAAACCTGGAACAAAGTCTGGTAGACCATCTCTTTCTGGCAACTCCCTGCTGCCTTGCAGGTCGCGCTTGGTTGTGCAAAGGCTAGAGAAGCTGCCTTGAACAAACGCCGAGTGGTGCTGGGGACGTCGCTTTGTACCCAAATCCCCAAGAACCTTCATTGAAGCCGACTCATCCTCCAGGAGGAGATAGTCGCACAAAAGTAAAAGTAAGGCTTTACCCACAAGTCCGATTGCTAAGAGGTTAAACAAGAGTCAAGTCAATTTTAAACATTCCCAACAGCAGATACGAGTTCACAACCTATCGTGCTGTGGAGACTGGTGCTCTAACAATGAAAGTATAACAGCCTAATCACGACTAATAACACGTTGACATATTTGTGAGGAAGCAAGCAGAATAATCAACAATCAAAACATCTGATGCTCACAATAGAGTTTGCAAGAATCCTTACGGTTTATCTGAATTGAATGTAACTTTCAAATTAATTAGTTATTCGCTATTATGGCAAAAAAACGTGAAAAATGTTTTCCTTCTATCGAAAAGACGAATGAAATTAATACGCACACAGAGACAAAGCGTTGCTGAGATAGACCGAATGCATTAAATAATTCCCCGAGGAGTTGTCTCAACAAACCAATTAATCAACGACAAAATAATATTTTTTGATGTGCAGCAGTCCCACGCGAGACTTACCCAACTGATGAACATCTGGCCGGTAAACGTTGCGCTTTTTACTAACCACTCGCGATGAAACAAATCACGAGCGGCGGCGAGAAACTAAAGACAAAAGGTTAGGCAGAAAAGAGCATGATTGGATAATGGCATACAGATTACACAGCATAATGACACATGAATGTTAGTTTCATTAACAACGCGAACAAGGTCAAACAAGCGCGAAGCTGATTGGCTGGATCGCAAACCGGACCCGCTGCTCA